>MU007057.1:0-17635 GCA_010583015.1 Tothia fuscella | reverse complement strand
CACAGTCAAGATCTGGGATACTGGCAGTGGCAAGTGCCTGCAGACGCTCAAGGTTGGCAAAACACTCAATAGAATAGCCTTTGATACTACTGGTCTACATCTTTTGACTGACCTTGGTGCTATAGCTATTCAATTATCATGGTCAGCTATAGTACCAAGCACGAATACTTCTCCCTGCCCTTCCTACCAAGGCGGAGGGTTGAGTGCAGACTCCACCTGGATAACATATAATTCTGAGGATGTGCTATGGTTGCCTACGGAGTATCGACCATCTTGTTCAGCTGTTTCGAGAAAGATGATTGGAGCAGGCGTTGGATCTGGAAGAGTATGGATGTGTTACTTTAATACGGAATTTAGGGAATAATTATTATAAAAATATCTTATTTCTTTTTCCTCTTCTTCTTCTCTTCTCCTCCCCTTCTTTTTCCTTTCTCTTTGCTCCACAAAGGGTCTTGGGAAGAGGATAACTATATAGCCGGTTTGGTTGCCACGGCGAAATTTCGAGAACCCTCTAGAAATATATTCTTGATGAACGACTTGAGAGCAGCCTCTTGACGTTGTGGACTCGACATGTGGTCCTTTATCCAGAAACTTAGTCCATTGGGCCGTGCTGGATGATGGTGATGTAAATGTTGAGATGAATTGATTGATTGTTGATCGTGCTAACCAAAATAATGGATGTGTCACAGCCAAGCCTTGAACCCTTGCAGCCTCAGGTATCCGTCTGACACGCCACAGTCAAAACAGCTACTCTGAAAAGAGGAAAGTGCTGAATGTATAATACGATCAAATACTGGCTAGCGTACGCAGGCTAATGCATGTCAATTTGCGCTAAATATCTCGCTATTGTCGATGCCTTTTATCCGCACGGCGAAACTCTCGGAATGCGCATTCCTGGTGGCAGAATGTCTCCAATAATGAGAGATATATTCATTGTTAATAAGAGCATCATACAATAGCTCCGAAATAGGAAAATATGTTAATCATCTTGCTTCAACAGGGGTGAGCCGCTGAAGCATCTCTTAATGCTATCAACAGAACCATCAACAGCAAGACCAAATGATTAGGATTTTATTGTTTACGCACTAGCATAGGGTGTAGAAATGGCCATAGAACAGAGACCTATTCACCAAAATTTTATTAATGTACGAGGGAGAGACTTTCGAGATCTTAACCGTAGATTCGTCTCGCGACAGGGTGCGTCTCTCGACGCAGGGACGGACGTTACTGTTGGCTTGATACAATCAGCGCTTGAATCTTACCATTTTTCGCTAGAGATGTCGACCCTTTACGACTGCGACGCTGATTGTTAAATGAATAACACCTTGTCACAGGACGCTCAAGTGCGCACGTAGAAAGAAGCGATGAATAGATTTACTAATTCAGATGAAGAAGAGGAAAGCTATGGAGAACCTGTGGTATCCGTGCACCTACTTGAGACGGAATTACCTTATTAGGCTAGTCATCATGTGATTAACTCACATGTTTGGCACAGTTCCATTGATTTGTGGTTAATTTCTGCGGATTTCAATGTGATCGTTGCAAGCCCAAAGGAACCAATCCCATGCTTGCCCTGCCAGAAAGCTATTCTCACCATGCAGCTTTGCAGTAGCTCGCCATCTTAGCAAATGGATCCTAACCTCTTCGTCCTGGTGTCCACCTAGTTTTCTGCAATGCTCTGCCGCAGAAAGATATCCCAACGGCAATCTTGGCTCTAGGTTTACGGCTGCTATTAGCGCTTCCCACTCAATCAGGTAGTTCGCCAACTCGATTGCCGTAAGTGGCGGAGTGAGTTCTTTATCAAACTTCATAGCGTCCTCGATCTCCATTATACGTAACCTTCGAGGATCTGTAGTAGCGGAGGTAGTACAGGTAACACACATGCAATGAAAACCGTAATTTTCATACAGTTGGCTTCGACGATCTTCGGTACTCCGAGCTGAATTGTCTGGGTGGTAACTAATTGTGATCTCGCTGTGAACTTCACTGATCTCTGTCAGCGTTCTGACTTCAATCCTGTTTAAGTTGCCTTCAGGGAAAGTAACAAAGCTATTAGGACTACAACAGTGATTGATGAAACTCGTACTTTGGTATATTGCCTCTCGCTCGTCTAGAACAAAAGCGTTACGTTTGCAGCGTCCTAAGAGGTTATCTAATCCGGGAGGATATTCCAGACGAGCTAGTGCATGTCGAGCGTCGCCATCTACCGGTAATTTACTGAATTTATTGATCAGTACTGTTGAAGTAACTCTGTCTGTCCGTGTCTTGTATGTGAGAAGTGGGGTCTCGGAAAAAAGAACTGTACCTGCGGGAATCGCTGCTACAGCAGTTCGAACATATCGAAAGTTCTCATTTTTAATTTCCACTTCTACCCTGTCAACTCCATCTAAACCGGGAATTCGAAATGGGGTAACTAGAGGTGGGGGAGGATATTTGACGGATAGTCCTCTAGGCATTGGAAAAGAGCTAGTTTATTCACAAGATGATGTAAGCTTCAGTAATGAATGATGCTTGGAGTATCGTGAGATCTATTTGTTAGTCTTCGAGTTGAGAGGGCATGTTTTATGCCTCGAAGCTCATCCTTTGTTGTGTCTCAACACAATGGGCATTCAGTTGAAAGAATGTCCAGACTCGAAGAAAGAAATCCAGACGACAAAGACAGCAAAGAGAAAGGATGACCAATGACACTTCCCTGCTGAGAAATGTTTGATGTGCTAGCTCCAAGAGAGGATGGTGGACGAAAGAGGTACAAGAACGACATCTGGGAACAAGATAGAGGTGCTGGCCTGTGGTTAAAGTGAACGTGGGAAAGACCAATTTGTTCGAAGTCGTGTTTCCGAAAGGACGAAACGATGAGCCCGTGAACAAGACGAGATCAGAAACAGGCCTCTACAGATGGAGCAAAGTGTTGCCAAAAATACCCCCACCCACGATGCTTTTGACAATTCAATATCATGGCTTCCTCCTGCACAAGAAGAACCTAATATTCGCACTACCAGGAACCACGGCATCGCCTATCCGCATACCCTTTGGAAACGGAAAAGGAGAGCTCGTCGACCTTTCCGGTCTATCATATGCTTCCCTCGAACTATAGGTAAAGCTTGAACATAGACAGGATCTGTTCATGAAGAGTCGAGTCATTCCTGAAAAAATCGTCGTCAAGCCCGGGAGTTCGATACTGCTAGGTGGTGGCCTCATTCGTATTACAGCGAAGACACCAAACTTGCTTTGTACCTTTGTCAGTACATCTCACTTCAACGTACAAGGCTAATGACATGCAAACCGGTCTACACGACGTCCAAATCCCCTCCGTCGTTGAACTCTCTGTAACAGGAAAGATGTCATCTGCTGATGTCTTTTAACTGCAGTGGGATGTCACCCGTGGACATGCTGGCCCATTGACGCGGAAAGATGCTGTCAGTCTTCAGCCTTCCGATCTACCCTTCATTGTCTACTCAACGAATATGTTAATTGAGATGGGTAGAACTAGTAGCACAGGTGCGGAAACCGAAGCTTGAGCACACGGACGCGCTAGGTGTGGCCATGGACGAGATGCATCCAGCAGCACCGTTTGCAGAGATTGAACTCTTCACGCCAGAAGGTAAACTTGTGGGTCAACGCAGACCGTTGAATGCGTGGTTGACTAGTGAGCCAAATTCGTTGAAGTCCCGCGATATGAAGAAGAGGCCGACCAGAGATGGCAGAAGAGTGTAACTCAATTTCTCACTTGAGCATCCGAAAGTGTACAAGCGGCGATACTTCCCCAGTAGCTCATATTATTCTACTATCCAGTCCACCATATGTTCAGCCCATCGACCACGGTAGGTGTTCCTTCTCGTCCCTCCTCTTAGGCCCACCACTTTTCGTCTTGCTATTATACAATGCAGGTAAGAATGTCGAGAGAATACTCATTTCCTCAATCGTATGCCTCACGAGTCCAGCCGGCATGTCCTGCGGTACCATAACAGCCCTTTGCTTTGGATCCGTCATCCCGTCAAAATCCCCCAACCAAAATCGGCTTCTCATTCTAAACAGTAGACGTATTAGGTAGAGCAGTCAATAAGATACTGTTTCTTTCTTACCTGACACCTAGGAATTCATTCTGCACAAGATGAATAACGTGCCCCATGTCCACGCCTGCTATGTCACCAGTCTTTCCCTCCCAAAGGCCGACTCGAGCGCATACTGCTGTGGAAACATTTGCGGCGGCAAAATCTGCCTTGTATGTCGGTCCGAAATATTCTTTTGGATCTTTGAAGGAGATTCGTAGGAACATTAGTTGGCCGCCTATGTACTCGCGGACCAGATGGTGACCGCCAATGTAGGTCGAATTTCCATGCGGGCCGGACCTTAAGGCGGAGGTTAGAAGTGCATGCAGGAAGGAAGGAAAGCATATGTTCTTGCCCACCATTCAGAATAAACATGATCTTTTGGATGCCATTGTTTATCTACCATTGGTCTTGTCAGTCTAATCTGGTTAATTCTGAGGGAACTTGAGTTTTCTTGTTACATTGTTCTGTGTTTGTTACATATCCGAACCACCAATCAATCATTGAACCTGTTACTGTTGGCATGTAGGCTTCTCCTGCTACATTCCACATTCCGTCCGTATTGAGGGAGTAGCCTGCCTCGAGCGGCAGATATGGATTGGTAAGGAGTGTCCTTGCATCTCTGAGGAGGAGAGGTGCTGGAGTTATGATGGGGTTAAGCGTGACGTTTGGGAGTTGAATACTCATTTTAGTAACAAGGAGATTTTGCAAAGAACAGAATGTGACGACAAGGGACTTGAAATTATTTGACCATCAGAATCTTGGTGCGCAGCCATTTGTATAGATCATCAATTCTCGAGCGAAATCCCACATGCAAGCCGTGCCTCTTGCCTCTCTCTCTAGGGCTACCCCCATCGCGTTTACACGCTATTCTACTCCAAGTTGACGAACCATGCAATTAGACATTCAGCAATTTGAACGGTGAAGAGAGTTTTGCTCTAAATGGAAACTGCGCATTACACGTTCATGGTGATCAGGTACGACATGCCTCTTTTTCCTAGGTTTACAGCACCGCACCTAGCATTTCATTGGTTGAGGTGGTCCGGCCGTAGCTGTGTTTGACACAAAGGGTTGGCCAGGTTTACCGGATGGTCCGTTGGATGGATGGGGCATCCGTTGCACACGAAGGGCACTGGGCCCCACCATTATTATCCCTACGGTGCAAACAAATATAGTATCTCAGGCGTGTACAATGTTCAGTCGTTGATAGCTTTCGACCTTAGTACGAAAGCACTTGTCGTCTGCTCGAACAATGCGGCTTTGCGTCTGACGTCGGCTTAAGCAAGATCGTTGCTTTTCTGTACTAAATGATCAACCAAACCTGCGAACGAGCAATGAATGTCAGGGCTCCCAAAGCTCGGAATCCTCTCCGTCATGGCATCTACTCGCGCGTAATAACCATTTTTGGACCCCGAAACCGAGGATGTTGGAATCATTGGATCTATGAGAATGTTGGCAGTCTGAGGCTTCAAGGCACCAATGACGTCCCCAGATCTGCACTTTGTTGCATTTCCGTCTGCACACCTTGCGCTTCACCCAGATGGCGTGAACAGCAAGAACAACAGCACCGGAAGGCGAAGCACGCCAAATTGGACTAAATCCAGCACCTGCACGAACAACAGACGCCGCCCCGGCTCCAACGACACGATATGACCCTTCAGCACCACCTCCTTCTCAACCAGGAGCACAACCAAGACTTCCAGCTGCTACTTCAACACCTTCTGTTGGCGATCGGCCAGAGCCAGAGCCACAACCAGGTCGTCACCCAACCGTTCACCATGGACATCATGTAACAGAAATGCATACCACAACACATACAATCACCGCACAACCACCATCTCAAATTTACATCCCAGATTTTCGCCTGGAGAAACAAGTAATGGCTTCGGCGTCTCCGTTGTGTGGAATACTGATCCCATGTTGAGAGAGTCGACGGGAAATTGAAGTCGTGCTCTCGTTACTTTGCCCAAGGACCTTGAACCGGAAAATGTCTTGTTTCCATCCTTGAGGTGGGACGAAGGATGGATTGAGGGAGTTGGACTCGAAACCTGAGGGGCTGGGTGTGAGAAGGATTATTATTATGGAAGACGAGACGCACGACGATTTCATCAATCGAAAACCGGGAAGGGAAGGATGGGTGAAGAATCCAAGGGGTGGAACCACGGAGTTCCGCAGGATCCCCATTTCAGCCAAGCTTCGGAACAGAACATTGCAACCCTTGCAAGAACTCTAGGATGCTGGAGAGAGGTTCGATTTCGTTCTGTTTCTGGGAGATGTGGTAGTCGACTCCGACGATATAACCACATTACTAGATGCAGACGACGGACACTACGCTGCAGCTTGCGCTCTAAACTGCGCAGATCCCCCGTTCTACCACGACAGCTTCGTATTGGGAGGTTCAGATAGCGATCATCGTATGCACCAGACCTGGCCGTACTTCCGCTCACACGCGCCTCCCGCCATGCCACCAAGCAGAATAAGCCCGTCCCAATTGGAAATTGCTGGAACGGCACTGTCTCCATACCAGCAGATCCATTCGTGGAAAAGACAAACCCCCACCGTTTTTGCGCTTTACACGATGTGCTGGCACTGTACCATTTCGAGGGATGGAATGCCGGCTCATTCACGCTGACAACCCAAACTTTGCCAGAAAGCCCGTTCTTCTGAACCCTGCGGTACGTGCTGGCTACACCATGACAGCACACAACGCCGTCCACAAGACTGTGCCTTCGATTTCCTCGTATGACATCTTCGTGGAATTGTGGGAAAATAGAATCAGGCGGTGGATTAGCATGTGGGTTTGGAGTGACCGAGGGAGGCAGAAGCACTTGCTGAGGAGGATTCAAGATGGGGAGGAGAAGATGGGCATTGAGAATGGTGGCCGTGCGAACATATGTTTCCCGGTACCAGCATATACTCAGTCAACGTCCTGTTGGGCCATGAGTTGAATCACCAAGCTAAATATGGCGACATCATTGTCGTGCGATTCTTTCGTTGATCCTCAATCGAATACGATACCTTGGAGAAGTCCGTGATTCGGTATGCGACATACTCTGCCACTTTCAAAGGGTTATCATTGTTGGTTAGATTGTTTTTGTTAAATTCAACAGACTAGAGGCACTCAACTCCTTCGGAGGCGAGAGCTTCTAAACGAGAACGTCGATGCATTGGGGAAATTAAACGAAGATCCACGAACACTATTTACCGTTTTGACTTGTGAAGGCCGCTTCTTTTTTGCTGGCGCTGATGTCAGGGGTATAGTGTATGGATAAAATGTGTATTTTACTCTATTAGCAATCCCATAATACAGCCGAAGCAGGCAGATAGCAGAATTTCCCGCACGATATAGTGGAGAGATTGGTCTTACTGAGGGGGTTTGCGACAAGTGAATAGATCCCGACTCTTGACTTCTCTAACCCAATCTAATATCCTGCTAGCGCTCGAATTGCTCCGATTTGTCATCGATCACAGGAAAGTATTTGTTCTCGCACTAAACGGTTCAGCTATTGGTGCAGGTGCAGTAGGGTTCACAGGTTTCGCTGACATTGTACTCGCAGCAGAGAAAGCCTATTTACAGGTCCCCTTCTCAGCGCTGGGCCTTGTCCCTGAAAACGGATCTGCTATCGGATTTGCTCAGAGTATTGGTGTTCACCGTGCTAACGATTTTCTCATGTTTGGGCGGGAGCTTACCGTAGAAGAGTTGGAACAGTGGGGCATAGTGAATTACATATTTCCGGCCAAGGACTTCCGTCAGAGCGTGGTAAGCTTTCTCGAGGCGCAGCTTGCAGTCAACGTTGCAGTCAACGATGGGAAAAGCATGGTGGAAACAAAGAGCCTCCGAAATGTTTAGCTCAGAGATTCGAGAATTGTAGCACTGTACAATGCAATGGATGCCCTTGCCGAACGGGTCGTTTCAAATGCTCCTGTTGAACGATTTGAGGCAAAGAGAGAGCTCTTTGATCTTGCTAGTACGAGCAATAAACGCTAACTTTCGTCATAAAACCAAACGAAAATCAAAAATCTAGACAGGGATGTCTGGATCACAACCGCCATTGGAGAATTTACATAGATTGGCAAGCACCAAAGTCTCAGATTCTAAGACAACATCCCCTTTTTGTTCTGGTGTTGATCACATAAGTCACAATCCGGTCTGCCACCACAAGAAAAAGTAAGTAAGCTGACGTGGGCCTTGAAAAGGTCGTTGGAAAGATTCTCGAAAAGACAGATACATTCAGCGATCTTTCTGCCGGAATTGTAAGTTCTTCCCAACTCGAACTGATCACGGCCAAACCCTAGATCTTCAATCTGCAAGGCATTTCTACTTTCCTACTCTGATATCGCCGGACCTGCTGTCCGATACCGTCGCCAAAATCATTGCCGGAGTGATCTAGTACACGTATGAACTTCTTGAGTACTTATTCTATATAGTAGCCGAACGGCTAGCCAATGAGCTCAAGAGTGGAATTTCCTGGCCTACGGCGAAGTTCCCTTGGTCCATCCGCTTCCGTTGATGATGGTACCGATACCAGGCCAGACACTTGGACACTCTTCACCTGCAGCTT
This sequence comes from Tothia fuscella, assembly GCA_010583015.1. Lineage (NCBI taxonomy): Eukaryota > Fungi > Ascomycota > Dothideomycetes > Venturiales > Cylindrosympodiaceae > Tothia > Tothia fuscella. Next base: position 9,024 of record MU007057.1, on the reverse strand, counting down.
TGTCTTGCTCAACTTTAGGTCTCTTGCGTCACGTACAGCAAGAAGCTACCGGACCGGGAGTTTACATGGAGCACTGGCGTCGACGAAATCTTTGGGTCCCAAAGAGATCATAGCGGTTGCATTTCGCCCGTGAGATTTCGTACTTTATGTGCCTATAGTTCCTGACACGATACTATTTCATGGGCTACCGATTGACAGCATTCGACATTTTTTCTGCTGCACCGCTGGGTGATACATCTAGCTATTTTCGAAGACCTACAACAAACTCTCATGCTGTAAAATTCACGATTGTAAGTAGTCGTGTCAACTTGTTCAGGACAGCAGACTTCTTTGTAGAGCTGGGACAGCTTAGTCAACGTGGTAGCCGGAGTCATCCTGATCTTTTCCTCTCCCGACACGGCAAGTATCGATATGAGCTCTTTCACATCGTTTGCATCAACCGCTCTCGGCTCGTTCTGCCAAGTAAACCTCCGCTTCCACCGTTAGTGGGGATTCAGACCTCAGTGAGTGTACATTATGCACGCTTTCCGCGCATGGATACACACACGGGCGTGCTGCTCATTTCGAAGCTGCTATCTCACCATACTCCATAAGGCGACTGCTTAGTGTAGTCTTGCCGCATTCATAATCCACTTATGATTACGCTCACCTCAGTATCTAGCACAGACTGGAGTACGCGGTTCTTCCATCAGTGGACTCGTGGAAAAATCGCGATTGCTTGTAATTTTGCTTGCATATTAAGGGCCAGAAATGCGACAAAGCACCTCGGGCTCTTAATTAGCGGGACCAACGCCCTCTCGAACTTCACGGCTGGTGTCTTTGCGTTGTTAGCGATGGCTATATTGCGTGAGACTATCAGTGTTGCGAGTCCCGGAATGAGTGATTTTGGCCTGAAGTGTCTTCTATCGCTTAACTGATCCCAGTAAAAGCGATTCTCAATAAAAGCAGAAGGCCAAACACTCCCTAAGCATTCAAGTGGCTTGTTGCTGTGATCAACGAGGATTCATGTAGCCAGTCTTGCATATATTGCAAGTGCCCACGCTGTCTTGAATGCGCGAACTTCATAGAGGTCTGAGAAGTAATTGATGGTTACAGAAACACGATAGTTGCTGATCGAAGGGTCACGGCATTCAATTTCTCTATTCCTTCTTTCCCCCAAGTCCTCAATGAACTCCACCGAAGTTCGCCTCCAAGTTAACAACAACCGCTCGAACACTATTTCGTTCAAAAACCTCGATAACCGTCACCGAATTTCTCCTCAAAATTAGCAACACAAGCCATCAACCGCTCCAGCAACATCTGCTTTCCATTTAGAAGCTTCTCCGTCTCCTCTTTCTGCTGCTCCCACTTCACCGTATGCTTACCCCAACGCACCTTGGCGACCTTTGCTCCGAAATCATCACCTCGCATCTCTGCTTTCAAAGTCTTACCAGCTTGCTCGAAGACTGTATCCATGGCCGATATCTCGGAGTCTAGTGTTGCAATTTCGGCGCTCATTACGAAGATCGCCCTTGTAATGTTCTTGTAAGTTTCGACTTCGCCTGGTGGGGGTAGTTGGCGCGGAACCTGAATGAGCGTCAGTGACTGTGTAGATTCAACAAAGCGACAAACTTGCGAATTTCTTTGCAGTATCCAGTTGTCGGAATTGGTTGGATAACTCGTGGCTGGTGAATCCATTTGTAGGCTCCATTTTTTCGATTTGCTTGCAGTACTTGTGGTTGACGAGAATATTGAGCTTGGTTAGATCCTGGAGTACTGCTCGAGAGGTTTCCAGCTAGAAATATTCGTAGATATACCGAAAATCGTGGTTGTTGGGCTTTGAGCCTTTCCTGGAGATGTTGCAAGTTATAATGGGGCGCTTTACGATGATGGAGTGGTGAGGATAAAAGAAACTTTGAGTTACACGTTTGTGGGTACTTGTTTGCCTAAGTTATTTTTGTGCAGGATGGGTAGTTTGCTGGTTGATTTTGCAAAAAGACACAAATAGGAAACATGCTGTTGGGCCTAGCAAATCCTATCGCCAAAATTGCCAGGAATCGGTCAAAGGTGATAATCAAAAACAGGTCTTCGAATTTACTCAGCTCTTTAGTGGGCACCTACGAACGGTATTCATACCCTGAAAAAATGAGAATAAAAGGACGTGAAGAACTGTTCCGCAGTTGTAACTAAGAAGCAAAACACAACCGAAGCTTCAGGGTTGCAGCCTCACATTGTCCGAAGTCCATCATGCTGTATGCTTACCCCTTATGCGTGAAGCTGCCCATAGTCAAGAAATTTATTTCCACATGTCTCGTCTTTCTGTGCTCTCAGCTCACACAAAACTTTCGCTGAACCTCAAGTTCCTTTTTCGCGGCTATTACTCGCCTTCATTTGCTGAGTTTTAACGTCACTATCTTGATAATTAGTGCGCTGTCTTGATCTCTCCAGATTGTGCATGATCACCCTTTTCATCCACAAACTTGGCAGCCTTGACTTTAAGCACTGCTGTATTTCTCCTCCATGTGCCGTCAGAAAGTGCATCCGAAGTATGTTCGAACTCCTTCGAGCCATGAAATCTGCTCTATCAATAGACTTCTGGCGCCACATCTACATGCTTCTTCTTTGCCACCCAGCTGTGGTATTTGTTGGAGTCAGGCATGACAGAGGTCGCTGGGAATGGCAAATGCGTACGGAAAAGGCTGAAGTCTATAACTCTGCGTGGCTTGGGAGAACAGGTGTGAGCAGTGCATTGTTGGCAAGTGGAATTGGTGAGACGGAAGATCCTATATTGGCAGAAAGTGTTGATGTTAGCCCAATTTCTCACTCCTTTGATTCCGGTCGAAAGGATATTGTCAATCAAAATCGAATTGTCTAAGGGAATGGGTCTGCTTGAAGAAATTCATCACTTCTGACACGTGCAATGGGAAAGCACAAAGATAGAAGACATTCTCGAGATTGAAGATGAAAACCCTATGGTTATAAATTTACAGATGGGCAAGCATTCCCTGTGAAATGAAGAATTATTGAGTCATATCTTCGGAATGTAAACCCTTGAATCGAGACCCCCAAGCTCATCACTCCATTCAAGGACCTCATAAGGGCATGATGTTCTTCCCCTAGACCCATGACTCCATTGATTGGGAACTCCATATCCGTTGCACATATAAACACGACATTCCAGCTTTCAATTCCTTACACTATGGAGACTCACGCTTGATGTGAGGCATTGTCGTTCCGGAGCGAAGCACTTCCACCACCAGTAGTGCAAAACCCGGATATGCCTCCGTTCTCTTGACTGTTTCCAGGAACAGGACCAGCAGAACCGTTGGCAGTCTACTTGTTCCAATCACGAGCATGAGCTGGCTCATAAGGGTCAATGTGACGACGAGGAGCAATAGGAGGGTGGCGGGGATTGGCTCGGGTGTCATGATCTGGGCGCTTCAACTCTCCCACCTTCTTCTTGAGCTCGGAGTTCTCCTCGACCAGTTTCGCTGTGTCGACCTTTGCGGCCTCGGTTCCCAAATCCTCAGCTTCCTTTGTCAAGTCCTCAACCTGCCTCATCAAAGCCTTGTTGCTCTTTGACAAGTCCTTATTCAGCTTCTTCATGTCATTGTTCGCCTGCACCAGGCGCTTACTCTCCTCCTTTGCATTGAAACTCTCTTCTTCACATTGCTTTCTTAGTCTTCAAGTTCTCGACCTCTTGCTTCAGGCCTGCGATCTTCGCCGATTTGCTGCCGGAGGAGTTACGTTTCTCGACGCGACTTGGTAGTGTTGGAGCCATTTTGATCTGGCTCTTGGTCACGGTTTAGTGATAATCGATGGCAATTTGACGCAAGAACTTACTTTGAGTTTGGCTTTGGAATACTTGGATGCTCTTGGGATGAAACAACTCCTTTCTTCGCACAAGAAGTCACATATTTCCGTCCCTGAGGCAGCATCATCAATATTGGACAAAAACACGTCTTGAGACTTGAAGCTGGTGTGGTTTTGTGCTCCAATGGACGAGTGGTTGAGTTGAAAGAAGAAAAGAATTTGACGCGGTCGCGTTTTGGGAGAGACCCTGAAGTGATTTGGTGGGATCTTCGAGGCTAGTGGCTGGGTGACTGCCAATTTGGGAAGGAACCCCAACTAGGAAGGTGTCAGAAGCAATCAGAAATCTTGACCGTGATTAGCTGACAATGGAAGAATCTCACAAACACCACGAGTTATTTGACGCCAAAGAGTTTGACAGCGAGCTCATTGCTTCAAGTACGGTAGTCTCACAATCGGCAAGAAGAGTGCTTCCCTTCGGGATGCTAAATTTGGAAAAGAGCTGGGACAAACGCACAATTGCGGATGACAATCCAAAGTCATGCGATGCTTCTAGTAGTGGACAGAGATGTCGCAATAGGGTAGAGTTCGCCGCGTTGTCTGCAGATTAACAAACACCAACTACCGCCTTTGACCGTAAATAACATTACATCTGATACACTCTTGCCACTTCTTACCCTCAGTTTCACCTCAGGATTAGACTCCCTTACCCGGTTCATTTTTCGCACGTCGATCATCTATCATTTACACCTCGTTAGGGGTTGCGTGACGTGAACCATATCCTGCAAAAGAAATTTCGAGGAAGCTTTTTTATCAGCGTCGGGAAAGGGAAATGAACGTTCAGTACTGTAAGAGAGCTCAAGAAGAACAGGTGCGGCACATTGGTGAGCTCTTGAGTAGTGTGTATTAATGGAAGCAGCCACACCGAGGCACCTTACACTACGAGACGAGCAACCGACTATGCTCAATATTCGCTTCCGACCTAAATATTGCTCAAAGAACCATGCTAGAACCATCACAAACCCGTCATCCAGACAACGAGTACTCAGTTAGCGCTCTCATCCCTCGCGTTCACCTCATTGCTTGGATCTTCAACAGCTTGACACAGCTTATTGAGTTCCCTTATTTCTTTCAACAGCGCCTCATCAGTACGGGCCGCCTTATTGATACAGTGTTCTGAGCGGAGCTTCGTAGAACTGTCTTCCCTCGTGTCAGTGATAGAGTTGATAGATTTTCCGAATTTCCTGTCTGACTTCTCACCCACTTTCGCGGATTTCGCACCAACCTCCTTGCTTTGCGGCATGAAGGCGGTTCTCTCTTGGATCAAAGAGTCGCGATTCCGCACTTCAAGAAGCTTTTCATGGCGCTTGAGATAGAGGTACAACTCTGCGGCCAGCTTTGTCAAGTCTTCGTGCTTCTGTTGCTCTTTGGTAGGGGTTGCTTGTGTGAGTGATCCTTCGTCGTCGTTCGGATTCTTAGTTGGCGTTGCCATTTCGACAAATCTGGCACTAAGCACGTGTTAGCAGACTGTTCTTTTGTAGACACTAGGCTGCAGCTTGCTCTACATTTGCCTTGTTTTCCATATTTTGCGCTAGGTTTAGTGTTCGGTCATTAATCTTGGTCGGAGCAAGAACTGACTAAATGAAAAGGGTCGAGCAACCAACAAAGTAAGTATGAGTCACAAAAGTTAATTTTTGAGCAGGAGGACCTCGGAGTTCCTCTCAAGAAAGCTACCTCAATATTCATTTGACCTGGCCAACCAACGCCTAGAGTTCAGAACTGCTCAATGATCCTCTTGATGCTGGTCTTCACACCATACAAGTCACCACCCTGCTGCTTCGATAGACTCAAATCCCTGTCTTCTCTCTCAGTCTCTCTCAGCCAAATTGCGTTTCATCGTCGAATCCAAACGTCTCGCCGAGATTATCTGCCATGTTCCCAAGCATTTGCTTCCAGTCCGATCCCACGAAGCAGACCTAGCTTGATACCGAGTCTCCATTTGAGTTACTGATGCTTTCTGGGCCGCACCCACACTACGCTGATAGCCAACGACCTCCTGCTGCTGCTGCTGCTGCTGCTATGTATTAGCACTTTCCAGTATGATCTTATTGGTTGGCGGCTTACTACGTTTTCAGTGAAACTGCATGAATTGAAGCGTTCAAATATTGTGGCGAACAAGCGAGAGAAGTTGGATACATTGGATAAGACTATTACGCAATCATCCCAAATCTTAAATATCGATGGAAACGTTCTCTGAATTGGCTTCAATCTCAAGCTTGTATTCCCTAGTTCTCCCACAGTAATCAAGAACATTACGCCCGCCACCTCCAAACTCCAACACCCAAATGGTAGAAACAACCACTTCCAATTCCCCATTGCATGACTGAATTGATACCAAGCCCTCGAAGGCTACAACGATAGACGTGACGTACACCAAATCCCAACTCGCAGCTGGATGAGGAGGGTTCCATTCTGAGTGATCAACAAGACTATCATCACCTTCAAGCACGACCTTGACCTCGTAGATTCCCGCAACAGCATGGAGGATTTTCGTTGACGTTTGTGTAGAAACAATACCAGAAGCGGGCGAAATGGTCTGGCGGATATCCCTGAAAGATTTCGATGTCGATCTAATCAAATCACATACATTGGAGATTCAGGACATGGACAAGCAAATACTCAAGACCTCCGCTCGCGTTAACCCCACATACACTTAGGAGAATCCAAGTGAACGCAAGAATTGTCAATCTCGACAGTGTCGCTTCCTCGAGCTTGTATTCGCAGGAACGGCTGTTACCAACAAGGGGAATGAGTGATCAATCGAGACCACCTGTGCGAAAACCGATGCCGCTGCATACATGCAATCCCAAGTCGCAAGCTGGGAGATCAGAGCTGCAAGATTTGGCTAACACATAACATGCACTAACAGAGCAGCATCATCGAACCCGTCGATCTTCGTGAGAAAGTTCGCGAAATATAACACACGAAAATAACCTAATAAGCGGCCTAGAGATGCGCCTCAGACTACAATGTCGGACTTAAAGAACACTTGAAACCACACCACAAGTCGCAGAGAAGAGGAAGTTGGCTGCTCGTGGCAATGTTGAGTTGGATGCCTGGAAGAGGGAGGCCGAGAAGTGGGAGAAGATCAGCTTGAAGGAGGTTGTCATTGATGGGGTTCAGGAAGGCAAACAGGAGGAAGAAAGAGGAGGAGTAAAGTATGGAAACCGTGCATCTCTTCTGTCGTCCCAACATTCTTTCCATTTGACCAGTACACAAGCCGCTCTCAATATTCGAATGCTCTGGAGAGATTCGTTTGCGTGTGCAATCGCAGTAGCCACGGGCGTACTCTGACATTCTTGTTTGGACTTTCGACACCTTCCCAGTTCCGGGCTGCTTTGACCACGCTTACCAGCAATAATGTCAAAACATTCGACCCAGTACGTGCTATGCTCATTGACAGCAGATCACCTGTGTCCATCATCTTCACCAATATATTTCGCACCCTGACCCTCGACCTGCCGAAACACTTCTTCCATGTGCCGCCACACCACTTCACCTTTCCCATCCCTCCTCAACCCCTCAAAAACCTTGCTTGTCGTCTTCTCTCCCTTGGGTCCCACCAGGATCGCTCCACTCCCAAAGGCACCACTCGTGCCTGCCCAAGCATGCCTCTCCCCGGACTCTTTAACCGGCACAATCAAGCCAGTTGGTTTGAGCAACACAGCTCCTACAGCCAAGAGTTTCTGCATCACGCCACCCAGGTTCCTTCCCAGGTTTGTCTGCACACCGCCAGGATTTGAGTGTACGAAAGCCACGTCTTTATTGGCCGCGTCCTTCGCAAGGTGATCGAACGAGAGTGACGTCATGCTGATTGCGTGGTTCGCGGCGGAACTGAGTGAATATGCTCCAGGCTTTCGCAAAGAGAGATCTGAGGTGTCGAGAGCGCCTTCGTAGCCTGCGCCGAGGACCGATATGATGCGCGACAGAGGAGGTTGGGATGTGGATGCGGCGCGGAGGAGAGGGAGGAGGTTTGCGGTGAAGCGGAGGCGGGAGTAGCAATGAAGGGAGACTTTCTTGTCGAGCCCTTCGTCCGTTTCTGTATGGTGGCTGTCAACATTGTTTCCTTCGCAATGATATCAACATCTTGCTTCATACCGTCCCTGCCACTCATCGTCATAATACCGGCACTCAGCACCAACAGGTTCACTTTGCTTTCTTTCCCGCGGATCTCCTTGCACACCTCGTCGACATTGCGCAAAAGCGACACGTCGCTCTGCAGAAAAGTCGTCTGCGCTTCCTTGTTTATGTCCTTGAACTCCTCGACAAGCTTCTCCGCTTGTTCACGCGAGCGTCCAACAAGATACACTCGCGGAGCATTGGCATATCGCACAAACTCGCGCGCCGTCGATTCTCCGATCCCAGATGTCCCGCCAACTGTTTCGATTTGTCAGCCCCTTTCAATTTGGAGATGGTAGCCGTCAAGCTGCACGTTCTGCCATACCAAAAACACCGACGAGATTGGGGCCGATCTCGGAAAGCTTGTGAAGTTGCCCGCGGATTTCGGAAATGGCTACCATGTTTTGTTACGCAGAAGGGAAGGTGAGGAGATGGGTGTGATGCTCGAGAAGCAACTTGCACACAAGAGCCGCGATAAATACTACATTATCAACAGGCAACAGCCCAAACGCGTGTGTATGTCAGCACGGGCAAAACTGCTCGGACGAGATTGTACGCATCTCTTGCACGTGAATGTGACCGGCGTTATCATGATTGATTTTGCGACACGCAAAGAACAATAGATCTTGCAACAGATGAAAACAGAATTAGCCTGAGGCACCAAGGCCTAAACCGTCACGTGACGCAGAATCTATAGATCCTCTTGCTCTGATAACAGTGGATAAGACCAACGAGCTTATCTCCCAATACCGGAAACAAATTTTCGACTACGCGTTTTTTGTTAGCAAGTGGTCGATAACCGTGGCGCCCATACAAAGTTAAAATTCCGTGAAAACGACCAAGTCAAAATGATGATTTCACATATATGTTTTTAAGGTCTTTTTGGGGCGGCCTGGCCGAGGCCGTTCCAACGCCGGCCTCGGATTTCCGATAGGACGTCCCGATCGGGAGATACCGGCCGCGCCCTCGGGGGCCGGCCCGGGGCCGCCGCGAGAAAGGGCGGGCAGCGAGCGAGCCTTGGGGGCCCCGGTGGCAACAGGGCCGCCCGATCCCAAC
>MU007056.1:17557-244721 GCA_010583015.1 Tothia fuscella | reverse complement strand
CTCTATACGCGTATACTTAAGCTAACGAGTATATATTCTACCTATTTTAGAATATTATTTTTAAAAGTATTAAATCTATTTAGAGTTAATACGATCGAGTTTAGTAAGAGGGGGTTCTAGGTAAGATATAGTTATAATATATATAGTTTATAACTATAACGTAAGCTTAACTAATAATAAGTTAGTAATATAGGTTCTAGTAATTATATATTACTTGATCTATTAGACGAGGATATCTTCTTCCGCGTTAGTAAGGATTTAACGTATTTCCTAGCTTATAGACTATATTAAGCCTCCGTTTACCCTATACTATAGTATTCTGTAGTAAACTTTAAAAAAGGCTATAGTAGCCTAAATAGATTTAAAGTCTTTATTTTTTAGTATCTACTAGCTTTTATAAGTTAAAATTTATATTCTAACGATTTTTTTAATAATTAGAAAGATATTTATAGAGATATCGCGTCTTATATACGCTTCGGATAATTTTCGTATATTAAAGATAGGGTTAGGTTATAGCTAGGGTTAAGACTCTATCTAACTTTTATAATTTTTTAGTACTCTACTTTCTTCTATAATATTCTTATTACTTTTAATAAGACTTATAATAGCTATATTATTATAGCTACTCTATTTTCTTTATCTCTTAGTTCTTAGTACTCTAATAAAAAGAAGCCTATTAATTTTATACTTTTTAATAGTCTTAATCTATATCTTAATCTTTATTATCTTCTTCTTAGAATTACTTACCTCTATACTAAGATTAAATCCTTTTACTAGTAGATTTTCTCTATATAATATAAATTTTTTCTCTTTCTTTTATTAACTCTACTAATCTTCTATATAGTATAGCTATTCTAGCTTCTTCTATACTAGTAGATAAGATTAGTATTTATAAATAGATAAAATTCTATAATTCTAAGATAGAGTTCTTTTCTAGATAGGTAAACTTCTATAATTCTAAGATAGAGTTCTTTTCTAGAGCTAGTAATACTACCTATAATTTTACTTTATAGCCTAAGTTAACTAATAAGAACTACTAGCCGGCGTGTTTATTATTGAAGTATATAGCTATAGTCAAACGCTTTAACGTAATAAAAAAAGTAACTAGACCCCACAGTCCTGTACTCTATGCGATCTTTAGAGAACCTAAGAGATTGGAATTGAGCCCTTACTGAGCGGCACGATTGAAATTTTGACCCAGTCGTTCTAAGCTGCCTTTCAATCTTACCCCTCCGAGTCATCTTTTTTGTTCAAGCTTATTTCATCATGTTGCTTTGGTTTGTCCTTCACTGATTTTTGGTGGAGGATCATTTCTGCACCGCTAGTAAAGGCTGGATGTCGTCATGACTCTAGGGTCACGAGCCACAAGCTTTAGCTCTCTCTTGGGAACAAAACAGGTAGTTTTAGATTCTGCATAGCAGGGAAATGCTATTACTTGTATCATAATCAGATTTTATCGCCTCGTTGATGAAGACACGCGATCTTTCCGCGATCACTCTATTTGCTAGGCGAACAACGTCGTTAGAACATTCTTTTTTAGAAGGCCACGGCCACGGCCACGACGAGATTATGGGACTTCTTGATAAGGTCCAGAGAGATCCGGAAGGATTTCATTCCCCACCAGTTGAGAGTGATCATCAAATGGAAGGTCTGACGCTCTTTGAGAAAAAATGTATCCTTATCAATAGAGAAATTGATGCTCATGGCATGGGAAAATACCAATGGTGGATATGGGGGCTATGTGGCTTTGGATATTTGTTAGATCTGCTCTGGGCACAGGCATTGTTTGTTTGATCAAGGGAGAGGAGTTGATTGTACACGAGTTCTGACACAATGGCAGCGGTCTGGTACTCAGCCCTATTCAGCAAGAGTTTGGATTTAGCAGTACTATTTCCGTTGGTCAATATCACCGAGGGGATAACCACTGACGCGCGCTGCAGATTCCCAATCAGGAAATATCAGTGTAGCCTTTTCATCCGGACTGACTGCGGGAGCCTTTGTATGGGGATTTTTGGTTGATATCATCGGTGATCATACTTGCTATTTCTTGTATTTGTCATATACTGACCCAGTTGGACAGGCAGACAGTGGGCTTTTAATCTTACAGCCTTTATTTCATCCATATTCGGTTTATGCCTTGGCATACCTAACAGCTATACCCCTTTTCTGGTTCTTACGGCGTTCGTCGGGTTCGGTGTAGGCGGGAATATTCCCATTGATACCACAATATGCTTGGAATTCATTCCTCAGGTTTGTAGTCTGTCCGCCATGATACATATACTGTATACTCACCAGATACAGAACCGCCGTTTTCTTCTTGCCTTACTTTCAATATTTCAGCCCGTAGGCGTTATAATGACCAGCGTGATTGCATATGGCTTCATTCCAACCTATTCTTGCAAGCCCGATTTTACCACAGCTAATCCTCTATCTTCATGTCGTAATGTCGCATCTGGGACGCCATGCTGTTCTAAGAATCAGAACATGGGATACCGGTACTTACTATTCACCATAGGCGGAATCACACTTTTCGTCTTCTTTATGCGTTTTGTCGTCTTCCATTTTCAAGAGAGTCCGAAATTCCTTGTTTTCCGGGGACAGGATGAGAAAGCTGTCAAAGTTCTGGATCACATCGCGAAATTCAACGGTGTCAGTAACAGCATCTCAATGGAGTCGTTTGATCGTTTGACTGCTGAGCATGAGAGTATCCTGAGTGCCTCTAGTGGAAAAGAACTACTTGGCGCCAGATTGAAAAAGACATGGAGACAACAGGGAGTGTTTGAATTGGAGCGATACAAGCTTCTCTTTTCAAACGCCCAAGTTACCCGGTTAACAATACTAGTCTGGCTGACATACATCTGTGATTTTTGGGGCTTCACCGTTGCAGGTCAGTTTCGATTTTCTTAACTTCTTCTCCTTTTCCTATATGATCTCTAATTATTCACCATTGCAAACCCACAGGTACATATCTTCCAACCATCCTCGCTAAGAAAGGTGGAGAAATCGACGTTAGTCTCCGGTCTACCTATCGCAGCTATGTCTATATATATCTCCCTGGCATCGTCGCAGTGGTTTTAGGATCAGTGATGTACAATGTGCCCGCCATTGGAAGGAAGTGGACAATGGTGATTTCATCTGGGTTGATGGGCGCTTCCATTTTCATTTTCAGCACAGTGAATACTCAAGCCTCCAATATCGGTTTGAACGTCATGGAGTACTTCTTTCAATCCATGTTCAACGCGGTGCTTTATGGATGGGTATGTTGATCCATCGTCTAACTGTTGCTCAACGCGAGAGTGTTCGCTAATCTCATTGCTCATTTCACAGACACCAGAAGTTTTCTCTGCACCAATTCGAGGTACAGCATGTGGTCTGGCTTCATTCTGGGGGAGATTATTTGGTATTGTAAGCCCGTTGATTGCACAGCACTTGTATGCTCGAAGCGAGGGCGGAGATATCAACGCAGTCCTGTACCTGGCTGGCGGCGTTACACTTGGTTGCGTCATTTGGATCAGTTTACTGCCAAACAAACTCGTGGGCGCGCAGAGTATGTGAATGATATATTAGGGGATAGAAAGTAGTTCGATTTTCTGAATCATATTGTTTTGCATTACACGAATTCGGTCGAAAACGACTCTTGCAAGAACCTCAGCTGTTGCTAAAAATTCTTAATACGCTGTCCTATTATTGGACTACTCAGGACTTCCAAAACTAGCCATTAGAGTTCTAGCTAGGAGCTGAAAGTAAGAGAGTCTTTTTGAGGGATTTTTCAGTTCGATAGGCCCCAAGAGATCCCGAACACTTCCAAGTTGCAATTGGCATAAGCCAGTATCAATTACTTTCGCGGATTTGTATGCGCTCGGTCCTCAACCGAAGCCTTGAGGTGGGCAAAACCATGTCAAATCGAGGTGCTCCTTTTGTATAGCTTCGGCGCGGCCGGGTAATGGATGAAGTATGAAGCTAGGTTTGAGTTCTCATCTCCTAAAGTCGGGTGGCTGGCACGGGAGTGAGACGAGGTTGTGGTTGAATTCGATCACGTGATAACATCCCTTCCAGTCCCAAGTATTTGTAATGAAAAAAGACCATTTAAATCTAGATCCAGTACTTCTGCTTCTCACAAGGTGGAAAGAATTTATAAATAAAGTTGAGAAGCAGTATTCGGTTTTTGGCTTCCTTTACTCCGTTCGGCATGTGGACGCGATGAGGGCACGCGACTCCTCGAACTCCGCTCCTTGGCACCTGCACCATGATGACAGGGCGTTCACAACTACCGTTCATCCTCTCAGCCAGCTAGAAGATACGATATGGAGGTCTCGCTAGTCTATGTTCTGGCCCAAGCAATGCGAATAAGTCGCTGTCTTGCGATTCCCGCCATTTTATATTATGCAGTCGTTGGTTGATAAGGGCCCTCGGCTTTTCACCCGGTCGTCTTATCGCGAATAAGCAAAAAGTACATCCCGTCTGTATTCAATTCATTTATCTACCACTGTACATTTCGCAATCAGACGTAAATAACTTGCACTCTTTCGAAGCGAGTAATCCAGGTCACGGAAGATGAGGAAGTCTTCTGTAATCAGCGTACGCAATGGCTCTGCGGATGCCAAAGCTGATGCCGCTCTTGCAAAGATGGGTTACGCATCTGAACTGCCACGAAATCTGAGCATGCTAAGCGTTTTGGGCTTGTGTGTATATCACCATTTACCAGCAGAATGCGCTGACCCGATTACTTAGATCTTTCGCGATCATGGCTGTCCCTTTTGGAACATCTACCACGATGTATATCAGCTTGACAGACGGGCAAGCGGTTACAGTCATATGGGGCTGGGTGTTGGTGTCACTCATCTCCCTGAGCATTGCCGCGTCTTTAGCAGAGATATGTGCGGTTTATCCGACTGCAGGGGGCGTCTACTATTGGTCTGCAATGTTGAGCACCGTGGAGTGGGCACCAACGGTATCATGGATCACAGGTTGGCTAGGCCTGGTAGGCAACTGGACTGTTACTCTAAGCATCAATTTCTCAGGCGCGCAACTCATTCTCAGCGCAATTACTTTATGGAACGAGGATTTCGTGCCAAATGCATGGCAGACTGTGCTCATGTTTTGGGCTGTAATGTTGATTTGCTTCTTGGTCAATGCTCTTGGGGCAAAGTATCTCGATCTTATCAACAAAGTCTGCATTTACTGGACTGGGGCTTCTGTGATCATAATCATGATAACATTGTTGAGTATGGAGAAGAACAAAAGAAGCGGTGCTTTCGTGTTTGGCCACTATGATGCGTCAGCCAGCGGATGGTTCGTTCAATCCCTGTCTTACTATGATGTCAAATTGGAAACTGATATTCGATAGGCCGGCGGGTTGGGCATTCTTTGTTGGTCTTTTGCAAGCCGCCTACACCCTCACGGGTTACGGGATGGTAGCCGCGATGTGTGAGGAGGTCCAAAATCCAGAACGTGAAGTACCAAAAGCAATTGTACTCTCTGTAATGGCTGCCGGGCTTACAGGAGTCATTTACCTTCTTCCCATTTTATTTGTCCTACCCGAGGTCAAGGACCTTCTCGCTGTGGCGAACGGCCAGCCCATTGGACTTATTTTCAAAACTGTCACGGGCTCTGCAGCTGGTGGCTTCGGTCTCTTGTTTCTCATTCTCGGTATCCTTTTCTTTGCGGGGATCGGAGCACTTACTGCAGCTTCGCGCTGTACCTATGCTTTTGCTCGGGACGGAGCAATCCCAGCGTCTAGACTCTGGAAGGGTGTCAACAAGAAACTAGACATTCCTCTAGGTGGTTTGGTTCTCAGCACCATCGTGGATTGCCTCCTTGGTCTCATCTACTTTGGCAGCACCGCAGCGTTCAATAGCTTTACCGGCGTGGCCACGATATGTCTTTCCACGTCTTATGGAATTCCCATCTTGGTATCAATGATCCGCGGCCGGAAAGCAGTGAAAAACTCGCCATTTTCTTTAGGAAAATTTGGATTCGCAATAAATTGCGTTACAATCGCCTGGATCTGTTTAGCCATCGTACTCTTCTGCATGCCGGTAGCCATACCCGTTACTCCCAAGTCTATGAACTACGCATCGGTTGTTTTCGCGGGATTTGCTACCATTAGTGTAGTTTGGTATCTCGTTCGTGGCAGAAAAGACTTCACTGGACCACCAGTACTTAAAGACGTTGATCCTGAAGAGGCTGGTACGAGAGGCTTGGACGGGGTAATTGTCGGCGGAGGGGGCATGGAGCATGACTCTGCTGAAATCGAAAAGAAAGGGTTTTAGAGCGATAGCATATGTGTACCACAGCCAATATAACCTTACGTATGATTGCGGTCTATAGATATCAGCTCTTAGACTACTATACTTGGGCGTCAACCTCGCAATGCTAATTTCTGTCCATTCTCCTCTAGCCCTTCGCCAGCTCGCACGCCGGCTTCTTGCATACTCTCAATTAAGCCTCAATTGAAAGTGGTACCTTGAGTCGAAAGGTCGTGGAGGTCGCGTCTAGACGAATGGGCTGGTGAGCTTACTCCCACACAACTTGGACTCGACATATCGGTCTCGTTCGGCCCGTAGTTCGTTTTCAATCTCACAGTATCACTCGCTGGTTGCTCTCGGTGGAGTTCCAGGGAAAGATTTCACTCCGCTGACGAATGACCTCAAATCCTCGAGTAGTATCTGATCATCCGGTGTACTGGCCGGGATTCTAAGGACTGGAAGCTTGAAGCGTTCCACGGCTGCGGTTTTTAGGAAAGTCGCCGAAGTCGGGTTAATAAGATGAGTACTGTTCCCATCAATGGTAGCTGCAAGCGTTTGGCTCTGATGAAGCGAAGGAGAAGAGCAAGATGAGGCTGTAGATAGGATGTTTGGAGACTGAGAGGTCGGAACGTTCTTGACGCTGTTTGTAGTGTCTTGCTTGTTCGACAATGGAGCTGTAGGATTTTCGGCAATCGGTAAGTGTGTGCCACTTGATTTTAGATCCCAGTTAAAAATGGAAGCCATACAACGATTCTGAGCGTACACGCCTTTACAAACGCCATCTCGAAGAGTTCCGCACCCGCAGGAGTTGTGAAGACGACTTTAATCTTTCCAGGCTTTCTCTTCTTCATAACCAGCAGTGAGACCAATCCTAGCTCATCCTTAACTGGATCAAGTAAGTATGCGACGATACTGTGGCCCAGGTCCGGGATCTCTCTCTGAATGGAACGACTGGACTTTCGGGGTGCTCGTGGGACATAGCTTCCGAAGGCCCAGCCGATAATATCGATGGATGTGTGGTGGTGCTTCTTGGTCACGCCTCTTGGTCCCACGCAGCGGATTGAATCCATAACTATGTAGGGAATATACTCGCCAGGAATCCGTTCCTTGCGTGACTGCGCAAGAACTTTTGCGCGTAGATTCGCAAGGCTATCCGGCCTCCCTCTAGAGCGTGTTGAAACTTAATCTCGTGGTTAATATTACTGCTCACGAATTTCAGAAGGATATCGACGTACAGATGCTTTTGTCCACTAATTCCTTACAATCATTCTCCATACCTTAGCTGGAGGTAAAACTGTTGTCCACCTGGGCGGCGCCGATTGTGCGAGTTGGGTTGCTTCCTAGCCTTGGAATTGACTTGCGATTGCGGTGACTTGAAGGGTAATGAGGCAAACGCGGATGCATATGTGGTTACGGTGACAAAGGGTCCTAAGAATGAAAAGATTTTATCGGGGACGATACGCGAAAGGCTTGAGCGCGACTGCTGAGCAAGAGACGAGGGGATCTTGTGACAGATTCCCGTGTCGTTGAGCGCAATCCCGCGGTTGTGTTACTGGTGTTGGTGGTGAAACTCTAATTTTGAAAACCATTCAAGTGTAGCTGTCTACGATTTAGAGGTTTTAAGATAATGATTCGATGAAGTTCTAGAATTACAAAAAAGAAATTGAAACTCTTGTAGAACAGTAATCGTTCTCTATAATACCACGACGCTGCATAAAGTGCACTTGTTCAGGTTTGGTGGCTTATCCAGTTAACGTCCATTCCTGAACCTCGAGTCACCTGTTGAACTCTAGATGGACCAGGGCCAGGCTAATGCGGAACGAGGGGTAACCTGTAAAAAGGACCAACTCGCGGAGTATCGGCATACATACGGTCGGCATGACTCGAGTTAGTCAGTTACCATTCGGTGTATGTAGTGTAATAAAATCTGAGGGGAATCCGAGTAGAAACAAACCTTATAGAAGGTGGGTTTATATCCGTGTTGTATCTCTGCTTTCCTTATTTCTCTACTTTCCTCGTATCTCTCCTTTCCCTGTATCTCTCCTTTCCCCTCTTCTTTCTCTTTTTCTTCCTTCCTTCCTTCCCCTTCCTTATCCTTCCTTCTTCCTCCTTTCCTTTTTCCTTCTTCACCTATTTCTCTTCCCTTATCTATCCCTCTCCCCTTATCTATCCCTCTCCCCTTCTCTTCTCCCTCCCTCCCAAATACCATACTCGATATTCCACCTCCTATTCGATACTACAAACTTACTTGTAGCTACCTATGAATTCACCGTAAGCTACCTTACTTACATTAGAATGTCGAGCATAAAACAGTAGAGACATACCGATTCCTATATCCAAGCGTTGAATTTCTTTAAATTCAACCTTGCTCGCACAACACGGCTGCCATTATTACCCATACGTGCAACCCACTAGACAGATTTTCAATCAATCTACTGTTCTTAGGGAACACAATAGTATCCACTTGCCCAGAATACAATACTCACACCCGCTCTTCTCGTAATACATTCCTTTAGTAACCTGTCCAAAAGCCTGTATGACAAGATGAGGGAACTAGGTTGCGGACCAAGACCACGTAATGGCGAAGCCAAACCTTAACACAGCATTAACAGTCCACGAAGCACCTTCGACAATTCTTGAAATCGTCCGCGGGGGGTACTCCACGGATTTCAGTCCAATCCCAGTAAATCCGAGGAACGAAAACAGGTGTCGGATACGGGGCAGCCTTTCTTCTCAATCATTTCCATTACTTTCGTACCTACTTAATGCAATCCCATAGCAGCACCGTCTGAAAAAAAAAGGCAAGGAAGTCCCATAAAAGAGAAAAAGAAATGAGCAAGACATACGCCCGCCATACCATAACCATAACGCAAACACGGGGGTAAAGCAACGTCTGTCAGAGGCGGCTGGCGATTAGAAATAAGAGCGAGTTTGATACCGTTTAGTAGCGACGTGTGCACTTATTCCATTTACGTGACGCCATGCCGTCAGCCTTCGGACTGTCGCACACCCCCCTTAGAAGCCATGTCCCGATGACGAGCACACAACAGCCAATGATGCCAGCCATACCATAAAGCGAGAAAGGGTGGGGGGCGAGGTGAGCTAACAGCATCCATTCTTCTTACCGCCTTCGTCTGCTGATTTGCTGATTTCGAGGACTTTGCGCTCGCCGGTGGGCATATTCCCACCGCCTTCGTTTTGATCCAGGGCTTTGGAGGAGACGATGCGGTAGATTTCTGTAGGTCAATGGTGATTAGTTTTGGACGCAGGTGGCTCGGGAAGAAATTCTGTATACCTGTCAGGATGTTTTGGAATGCAAGTTCGACGTTGGAAGCGTCGAGCGCGGACGTCTCGATGAAAGAGAGATTGTTCTCGCCTAGATCGAATTCGTTAGAAAAGACCAAGTAAGAACAAGAAAGAGTGATTGTCCATACTAGCAAAAGCCTTGGCCTCCTCCGTAGGCACCGCCCTCAAATGCCTCAAATCACTCTTATTTCCCACGAGCATAATAACAATATTACTATCGGCATGATCCCGCAATTCCTTCAACCACCTCGTCACATTCTCATACGTCTGATGCTTGCTGATATCGTACACTAACAGCGCTCCCACTGCACCTCTGTAGTAGGCCGATGTGATGGCGCGGTAACGTTCTTGACCGGCGGTATCCCAGATTTGGGCTTTGATGGTTTTGGCGTCGACTTGGATGGAGCGGGTGGCGAATTCGACGCCGATTGTGGATTTGGAATCTAGATTGAATTCGTTGCGGGTGAAGCGGGAGAGTAGGTTGGATTTTCCGACGCCGGAGTCTCCGATTAGGACCACTATTGGAGGAGAACGTGGGTTAGTTTTAGTTTGGGTGTGCTTGTGTTATGCGATGGTGTTGGTGTATATAGTGTGAAAGGAGCTGTCAATGTCAATACCTTTGAAGAGGAACTAGAATATCATGTCAGTAAGTTGATTCAATCTGTAACTCCGCAATGGAGGAAGATTATCTACTGCGTACTCACATCATATTCGTCGTTTGCCATATTGCAGGCAGACACTTGAACTTATTATTACTAGAAGATGAAGTACCAGTCTTTTCTCTCAAAATCGTTGTGTTTATTGATTGACGAAAAAGTTTGAGAGAAAGTTTGAACAATTCCAAAGACTTTCGGCGGGATTGCGGCGGTGTTTTGAGGAGTGGTGTGGTCGTCGTTTGAGATTCTGCCCTTTCTGTTGTCGATCTGTTGGACTTGAAGCGGTGGAGACGGCCGGGGGGAGGAAACGCCAAGAAATACAAAACGACACGTGATAGTTACGTTTCCCCCTTTGTTGGTCCGGGTCGTCATCCATGTCCGATTGGGAGGAATTATTTGGTACGTGGATGCCTATGTGAATGTTTGACGATTTGCGAGTGAATGCGTGGGTGTGATCTGTCTCACTTGTGGAAATGCTACGCAATTGGCACAAACGGGACCGGAGTTACGATCTATGATTACTGCTACGTGGAGGAGGGGTATTTGCAAGGCTGATAGCAGCCTGATCTTGGCATATCATTGGGTATTAACGTCTAGACCGCCAAAGAATAGCTTCCAAACTCCGAAAACAAGTTGCATCTGCACACGCACAGAAGGTAACCCCCAGAACCGAAGTACTCGAAGCTCAAGTCCTCCGTACCGATCATAAACCCACGAGACAGCTCAGAACGCCCACATAAGACTCCGGAATAAGGCAGCCTAATTCAACCAATCATTCTAGCCCCAGAACCCTCTTTTCCCCTTCCCAACATCCTTTGCAAACTCCGCAAGAGCATATTTACTCTCCGTGAGTGGAAATAACTCAACATAGAACCCATACGCTCCAATAACAAGCAATGAATAATAGGCAACCGTCCAGGCAATGCTAGCATCCCTCCTCGGAGTAGCAACGGTCCTATCCTCATCCCTCTTCACACTGCCAAGACCGATGGGAGCACCAGCTTGCACACCAACCTTGCCCCAGAATCTGGGAAAACCATTCCAATTGCAGAAGCTATGGGCGGCCATGGCAGCGTAGAGGGATCCCGTGCGTAGATACACGAATGCGGCGAAGAATCCAAAGAGGGATGTATACGTGAACTGCAATACCGTCCTCAAAACTGCGGGTAAAAGTGGTATTTCGGGGTGTGTAAGCCGAAACTCGTAGAGGTGATGTAAGTGGGCAATGCCAAAGTAAAGTGGCGAGAGGAAGACTATTCGCGAAGGTGACATCTTTGCAAGTAAATGCAATGGTATGAGAACAGATCGAAAGACAATCTCCTCAGTCACCGGGCCCACAACCAAAGCCCTATAGCCTGTCCATGAAGAGAGTGTCTCCCTGACATGAGTCCCTCTAATCCAATGCCTCCACCCTCCCTCAACAATACCAGCTTCAAAGAGCGGCCCAATGAATAGTATGCTGCATAAGAGTAATGTTTTTCCTATCGCAAGTACATCAATGGGCCACCACCCTAGTAATCGTACCGTCTCCAAGAGTGTTGATTTGCCATATTGATTTATGATCAATATGTCTATTATGGTGGTGAGGATGCATGCTGATGTTACGGCGCGGGTGCGTGCTCTGATTACGGAGGGAGCATCACGGTTTACGCTGGGGGAGGGGCGTGTTGATTTGGAGAGGTAGAAGGGGAGGACGTAGAGGGTTGTGAATGCTACCTAGATGTGGATGGTATTGTTAGCCTGCATGTCCTCAAAACTTTTAAGAGGCTGCTATTTCCCTTCGGGGATGTCCTGCATCCTCTTCAACATCTTAGAGTAATTCAGGTAGAAAGAGCCACGCGCCAACTTCATCCACCACCTCAGAGAGCAGAAATAACAGAAATAGATACATGTACATACCGATAACGCAGCAGCAGTCCTAGGCGTTATGACAGACGCTGTAATCACTATACCCACAAAGACCAGTCAGCCTGCATCCAACTATACTGACTGATTGTACGCGTGAAGTTGCAGCCGCCCACTATTGTGGAGCATAGGGATATATCCCCAGTTTCATGGGCCGCTCAACTCCAGCCAGTAGAAGGTCGACCTACTTGGTTCTTTGGTGTAGAAGCTTTTGATCTTGTGTAACATGTCGATTGGCGCCATCGCTTGTTAGGGATTTGTTATAAGTTGGGGGAGGTTCATGGCGTTTGGTGTGATGTATGCAGAGTTGTACGCATACTGCGGCAATTGAAGACCAGTTTCGTGGTCTCTGTACTCCTACCAGTGAAGAACGACGAGACGCATTTGCATTTTACTTATGCACGTCAAGATTTCTATTCTTATACTTTGTTGAAATAGTCTATTACTTTGTCCATTCTCTGCCTGCTTCATACTTTTACAATTCTTGGGAGTTTAAAATATACCTTATTTTTAAATATCTGTTGTAACAGGTCGCGGATCGCCGCCATCACTTCCGAAGGGAACCTGGTAGCCCGCACCACCACCTAAACAGTAAGATAACTTCGATTTCTTATATAAATCCTCGTCGCATTTCCCACACACTCCAATATCAATGCAGTATCACCCACAAAGATGCAGAATTCTGACAATGAAGGCAGTATCGATAAGAAGCGGCAGTGTATCGCTATCTATTATCCCTCGTGGCTTCCCATTCGACAAACGCCACCATCTCATTTGGGATTTAATCTTGCACGCTACGCCATCCAATTGGGCCACAACGCGTGTTTAGTCTGTCGCGAGCGCGAACTTTGCCAATCTCTCTTACTCGACTTCTATCTCGCTGGACGAGTGGACCTATCTTCTCTTCACTCGAAACCTCCATCCTGGTAACGCTCGTCTTTTATTCCAGGCCTCCTTCAGCAGCGGGAGTTCCCTTGGGGAAAAGAGATCGTGCCTGGGAGCAAGGCTGGGCTGGCCAATTGCAAGCTGCATGTTCATGCATTATCACCACCATTATTGTGGCCCACCCACTTTGACCGCCCAAACCTCCTGAATTGCACAGCTCTGCAGAGGAGGATCTCAATTACCTACTCGCTGTGGTCAATCCTTACTCTCTGTTTTCTTCTTCCTCTCTTTTCTCCATTCAACTCACGCCTTGTTGCGTTGAACAGACACTCTTTTCCCATTTTTGCAAATCATTTTCTTGTAATACTTCTCGTCACTCTTTTTGGATCACCAATTCTGCTTCTTCTTCTTATACCTACATTTTAATGTCTTAACACACCCAATTCTTTCGGCCGGTTTCTATATCTAATCCCGGGCATATAACCATCTCGACGTTATGTCTTCTTCACCACCAAGACCGCTCTCCCAACTACCAAACCTCAAACCCTCCTCACCAAAACGAGTCCCCCTCCTCCAGCGTACAGAATCGCAATCAAACGCGCCCTCGATTCGCATAGTCCACGACAATAGTAATTACACCCCAGACATCTACACCAAATCTCCCTTCCCAACCCTACCATCTCAAATCTTAGAGCCTCGTTATGCGCCGTTCGGAGGCCGGGGTCTGCACGTTTCAGATGAAAACACTCCCACCAATAATGCCACCGCCAAATCTACCAAAAGTGAGGCATTAATGCCAGGGCCACTTCAACCTCGCAAACCGAATCGTGCATCGACCTCAACTACAACCTCTGATCCCGACACCTCCTTCACTTCCAGCACCGCACCGCCCTTTTCACCCGCCTCCAGTCGTTTCTCCACCAGCACCTCACCCCCGTCTTCACCCATAGAAGACGATCATAATAGGGATTCCGAAACGAAATTGACTCCCGTGCACGAAGAAATCACTCCGGAGCCCCGAACGCCACGTGTAAGGCCTCTTTCCAATACTATAAGGGCTGTTGTACCCTCACCGGCCAATGACCACATCTCATTAAGCAAACAACCCTCGGAAACATCATTCGCTTCTTCGGCCTCTGCCGACACGTTCGCTGGCAAACAACTTGAAGGCGCTGGAGACTTCGAAAAAGGGGACGACACTAGGCTCGGGAGTTCGAATTCGTCAAACAATTTTGTCGTTTACCCTCAATCGAATTCCTCGACCTCGCTACGACATACGAAATCTATTCAGGATTCAATTGCATCGGTCGAGCTTGATTCTTTTGCGCCAAACTTTGCTCAAACAGTACCAAACTATTCCTCAGTAGAATCACTACCATTCTCGGACGCATCATACTCCCATGCCAACAACGACACTCTCCCCCCTCTCCCGCCAACCCTTGCCGCTGATGCGGTTAACCTCAGGACCGCCTACGCCAGCGGAGTCACAATCAAATACCCTTCGATAATCAAGCCTCCCACATCGAGCGGTTCATGGGCAACCACACACTCAGAGACTACACCACCTGCTCCACCCCCAAAAGCGAAAACAATAAAACGCTCGCCTCGAATGAGCGAAGGGGGAGCTTATAGACCCCCACCATGGAGTTCGCGTCTATCTACCATAGAGTCACAATCTACGACCGATCACTCACTCAGCAGTGGTGGCGTCAGCAGCGGCAATGGAGCGTATTTTCCGCGAAGGAGGAGGACTATTGGCAGTATCACGACTGATGGTCTGCAATCACGGAGTGAAGAACAAGATTCCATTTTTGAGTGTGGAAGTGGTGTTTTGACGGGATCGGAGAGTAATATTTCTGTTCCGTACCCGGCCGCCTTGTTCACCCCAACTCAACCCACCGGGCGTCCTCTACCAACCATACCGGCGGATGAATTCGCTAGGAGTAGTGGCGCCGGGGAAAGGCACTCAGATGAAAGGGGCGATACCTTGGGTGAACTACATGCTCCACTACCTTTACGGCAACAGCGCTCTGGATTCCTTTCACGATTCCGACCAGGTGGATCTCGTCCCGGTAGCAGTGATTCCTTGCGCTCTCAAAACTCTTCCATCAGTTTCATTGGCGATCTCTCATGGGCAAAACGCTACTATAGCAATGGCGAACCAGCCAATCTAATCAGCATGCGCAGTCACACTAACCTGTCCAATACGGACACCACGTCGAATTCGAGACTTAATACTGCCACTTCGGGAGGCACCTCCTCCTCACCACTCTCGGAAACCTTTCCAAATACCCTATTCAGGCCGCGGAACCGACCTCACCAGGATGGAAGGCGCGCACCAAGGACGCCGCGAACAAGGGAGGGTCAAAGACATTCCATGGCTATCACGGAGGTCTCAGAGACATCTTCCGCTCCAAGGAGGCTGACTCGAAATCTTGGAGTGGGTGAACTCAGATTCGGCGAGGGTGGCATTGGGTTGTTCAGTCCACATTTGGGAAGAGATAGACGCGCTACTGGGTACTCTCAGTGGCAAGCCCCTTCATTGGAAGGTAATCCCTTTGGGAGAAACATGTTTTCGAGGACGAACAGGCAGATTCTTCTTTTTGTAATTGGGTTCATTTGTCCTTTGGGTAAGCTTTTCCCCTTCATCCTTGCTATAGAAATGATTTCTTCTTGTTCTTCCATGTTGACTGACAAAAACAATAGCATGGATCCTTGCTGCGCTACTCCCCCTCCCGAAACGACCTCCAGGCTCTTCAGCGCCAACGTACACCAACCCCGATGGCTCAGTAACACAAATGTCTGAGATTGGAGGGAGAGGTTATCCGAGCAGTGTTCCTCCTGAAGAAAGTTCCCTCGATGAGAAGGGGTGGCATAAGGCGCGGTGGTGGAGGACAGTAAATAGGATTCTGAGTGTTGTGGGGGTTTTGCTCATTGGCGCTGTGGTAAGTTCAAATGTTTGAATTAATTACAGGTAGAAGCTGATCTTTTGCTGAAATAGATTGCTCTCGCCATTCTTGGGACGAGAATGAGGAAGGCAGCACAATTATAAAGCGGCAACACGCTTTAGACCACAATAGACGCCTGGAATTACCCATCCTCAACACACCAATTCCCTAAACTTGCACATGCATATTACAGCTATTTCACGATTCTCAGATTACCAACTCCTATTCTCGCGCATATTCATTCGATTCCCTCAATTTAGATCGCGAGCCGGAGCGATTATGGACGGCTTTATATACTTTACTTCCATATTACGAAAACCACAACCGCCGACCTACGCAGGCAATCATCACCACCTATTTCCAATCTCATCTTCACGACTCCTCAAAACAGATATTAGACTGCTTGTCTTTTTGCGTTGATACCATTTCCTTTGTGTTTGTTTCTTTGTATTACTGATATGAGACACTAGTCTTGGAACTTCTATGTTGTTTTCATGCTTGCGAATGTTTTCACATGTTTTATGGTTCTTATGCATTACGCAAGCGAATTAGCACTTTTTTGTTGGCTTGGATTCATTGATGATCCTTTTCATGTGGGTTGTATATGGCTGTAGAGGGTTGTAATGTGCGAGTTCTGAGATTTGCCGAAGTTTGCAAAGTTTGTGGAGTCGTTGTAATGGCAGAAGATGAGGCTGGCGGGAACATTTGGTTTCTTTCTTTGTTGAAATGGAAAGAGATAAATCGATATTGGAACGACATAGAAGAGTTGCTCTAGCGGGAATGGAAAACGGATAGAGATCGTTGTGCTTCATATATGAGCCACTCTGTATCGAATGGAAAACCCATTTCCTTCCAAAACTCGATCAATGACTCAGGATAAGAAATGAATCCCGACCCATGACTATACATCCAAACAGAACAAATAGAAAATACCACGGACCGGGAAATTCTTGTTATTTCCTTCGTCCCACTCGTTCATCCGTCCTGGGCGTCCGGTTGGAACTCTTACCTAATCGGGATAAACAACGTGTTCTGTTCCCAAAAATAGCAGATTCCAAACTGGCAATTTATTTCCCATGCTTGTGAATTTATTCATTTCTATCTTTGGAGCTCGTGTGCTGAACTAATAGAAATATCCACTCTTCGCGTACGGACGACTGTATTTTTTCTGAATAGTTCATGCAGGTACACGTCGCCGGGCCACGCTTCGGGAAGCAGGCTTCAGGGGTTTTTGCAGCTTGTTTCATTTGTGGAGATGGACCATGTACCTTGAATCGCACGCGCGATTTTTGTAAAGTTGAATGAGTCTCGGAGATTTTTCCTTTTGAGGATGTCGTAGTGCAGAATGTGTCATCTGATTGCGGTACTTGAAATGGAGATGATTGAACTCAGTGAGTATGATGTGATGATGAAAAAGTGGAAAGAGAGGGGTTATTTTGCGCAGGGGCGACGGCTTTGGTGCGGGATATCAGAAAAAATAAATCGGTTACGTGGAAGTATGAAAGGGAATGATGACGGTAGTGAATATGAAATAAGTAAATACCGCTTTCAAAGTACGACGACCTACTACAAGTAATGAGGATACAAAGGCATTCGTCCAATTGCCTGCACTAGACAACGTGTCCCAGCAAGTGACCTGACAGCGTCGAGAGTGGCTTGTTGTGGCAAGCTGTAGACTCCGTGGTGGAAGCCAGAGCAGAAGTCCCCTGGGAATTCGGCTTTGGCCGGTCAAGTGAGAATTAGCTTGGGTTTAGTTGGGTAGAAATCAATCCTTTCGTACTCCCCTGTTACGAACTATCGTGAACGCTGAGGGGTCTTTGAAGGTTCATCACCGTGTTAGCGGCTCCCCTACGAAATCTGTGGGCATGGAGGGCAGATAAGATCTCCTTAGAGTTGGATTGCATGACAAAGCTGGTAGTGGAGATGGCTTCCACCAGCAAACTTATAGAGATTTACTAATGGGCACTGCGCTTAATTAATGAGTATGGAAATGAAATCCTTGGAGCTGGGAAATTCTCATTCGTGCATCTGACTCCAGGGGTAAATGAAATACCCAAGTTAATCAGGCGAATGCCTTTTTCCACTGGTGAACACTGCCAAAATAAACTCATCCACAAAGCGTCATGGGTTATCAGCATATGGATTGGAGTTCAAGCGGTAAGGAAATTTGAAAAAAGTAATCCTGCATCACATGCCTCATTCCCCACGTCTTTGACTCGAGTTTCGGTAATGTGGAAAGAGAGTACATATTGCAGATGAACGAGGCGCGGCTTCTGGAGCCGTAATGGAAGAGCCGTAAAAGCCATCGTGGGTGCAATGGAAGTGCTGCGCATAGGCAGGCGCCCTCCGGAGAGACGCTCCGAATTTCCTCCGCTATTGCAATAAGAACAAGAGAAATTTAGGAGTTTTGAAATCGAACAAAAAGTAAAAAATGGTTGTAGGCGACGATGCGACGCCGCATTCTGGATAATGGTGCTTCGGTTACAGATAACGAGCGGGTCTCAAACTTGGATCTCCGTCACTCGTCGGAGCTGGATAATTTCCCAGTAGCATATATTTTGACAGAAACGCCTGGATGCTGTAGCTGCAAAATTGCGTAGGGTACCTGAATTCAAGGCTGCAGAACGACGATGCAGCACCCGTCATGATCTTGCCTCTGCTTGCCTATTGTTGGTCACGAAGCGGTGGACTGCTTCTCGTTGGTCGCGCTTTGCTCTCCTTTTTCCTTTTGTAGCGGGTTACGAAACGGGTCAGCGTGCATATGCAATGCAGCTACGCTGCAGTGTTGTTCGTGCACTTTTTGGGGGTTCGAGCTTGCAAGATTAGGACGAAAAAACTTAAGATTGCTACACGATGTTGGCGACGACACGAGAGACAAACAATACATATGGGAAGTTATGATGGAGAAGATATAAATGTAGTGAAAGGTTTGGATGTTATTGTTGTTGTTGTTTGGGAAAGAGGCTCCCGGAAGAACGGTTGATCCCTCCCGATCCGCTCTCGAGTCAACAAAATTAAACGCCGGCGGTTAAAGCGGCCAAGGTCGGTTCGACCAAAATAAGCAAATCCAGGCTAGGGATAAGCGCGACATGATAATTGAATGCTATAGTCTCCCGTCGTGCTTGCATCATGCAACGCTCATATTACGATGTACGTTTCCGAATGCCTGTTGGACGGAAGCGTGACCATGTTTCTGTTCCTCCTTGAAGAATCATTTTCCAAGTCTTGAGCGCCTCTAGATCGAGTGGCTGGGGATCTTGGTTCCTTTAGGGCTATCTACTGGATTGTGCGCCTGGCTGATCCGGCAGGATGGCACTTGATGGAGTAAACACCTAGGGACTGGCGATTTGAAACGATCACGACCAATGAAGAGAATGGTCAAGAACTAGGATTATAGATTGACGAGAACAAGTACTGGGATTTTGATTCCCGTGAAGCTGGGACCCACAAGGGACATTCCAAAGTAGATGCCGTAGCTGGCATGAAAGGCGCTTCTTGATTCGGTCTACCGTTCGCGAGCAGAAAAATCTGCGTCTCCCTCATAATCTGACCACCCGTCATATGTAAAAAATGCTCGCTAATATACACTTAGAGATTGCGTGGCCGTTGTTATTGGTACATGAAACATTAGAACTACAAAGTTGAAGACAGCAGACGTGAACAATGTAGCCGCCGTGATAATCGAACGCTTGGAAAATTCAAAACACATTACGAGAACGAGACGACGTCAGAAAGAAAAGAATAAAAAAACGCTCTTGAATGAACCACTGCGAAATATATAAACGTAACAAATGAAAGTTCTCTCAAATAAATCAGTCATTGTGCTTTTGACATGGCGGGATTAATATCGTAAGCGCGTCGTGAAATGTGCGTTGCGTAAAGCCTTGTGTATATGGTCGAAATTTGTAGAATACCGCCGTTATGTAAGTATCGCTTAGTGGAATTCAATCATGATGGTCGTGGATTAGTACTACTCTGTCCCATTACTGTATCGTTCCAAGTGCGCGGCCGGGCCTGTCGAACATCTTCGGAATCTGCCCTCTGTTCTTGCTGTGGCGGCCTCACTGGTGCACCTGCAGATCGTGTGGAAACCGAACTACGTCGCTCACGTGCAGATATTGGTGCTGAGTGGGGAGGTGAACTGTAAGCGGAGGAAGCGGTTTGGCCCATCGTGGCAAAGGCTGGAGGCTGTAGAGGCTCTTCCAATGTGCCTATGGCTTTTGGACGGCCTCTTCGTTTTTTCCCACTGGAACTACTAGAATGATTGTCTGGATCAGGCGGTAGTGTTCTCGGCGTGGCAGTCATCAGAGGCATTGGCACTAAAGGAAGGGTGGAGTGACCAGAAGGGCCGATATCTATTGGAATTCGATGAGCGGTTTGAGGACCGCCAGCACCAAACGGCGACAGAAGCGGATTAGGTGAATGTATATTAGGTCGATTTCGTTCTTCGTGTTGTTTTCTCCTTTCCTCCTGCTCCTTCTTTGTAGGCCGCCCCCTCTTTTTCCGCGGCTCGCTCAGCCCAGGCGCCGGCTCTCCTAGTGGCGACATCGGCTGAAGCGTCGACTGGGAGAGGAAACCTCTTGTCTCTCCAGCAAAAGTCGCAGGCTGTTTGGGAGCGAGCGGGCGCCCAATGGCTTGATCAGGAGGGGCAGAACGCTTCCTATTTGGACCTTGCGAAGACGTCAGAGAAACTATCCCAGTGGTAGGTCCTTGGTGAAGAGAGCGTCTGAAGCTTTGGAAGATGCGCCGGCATGAGTTAACAGATCGACCTATTGCATGATCAAGTTAGCAATTGGGGCAAGTCGTGGTACAATGTCCGCATCCGCAAGCCACGAAGACGTATGGATCGCCTGGATTTGTACCTTTTGGTAGCACCAGATCCTCCCAATTCGGCGACCAGGTGTCAGGACTTAGATTATCGAAAAGAAGCTGCGCAGCAGGGAACGGGCTAGGGCGGGGTGAGAGCATGCGGTCTCTATCTCTTTGACGGAACATCTCTACCGCCAGATGAACCTGGCCATGATTTATCAGCTTCATAACAGCAAGCTGGTAGCTTATGATGGGGTGGGGTTGCACAAACCATCTCATGTTCATCCCACCCATCAGTGTTTCCGGAAGATGGGGTTTGGGTAGTCATGACTAGGACGAGAGGCGCAAGGGAATAATCGAACGAATGAAAGTACAAGTGGGCGACTCAGCAATAAAGAAGTACAACGAAAGACGAGAAAGGAACCTCTCAGCGCGCGGTACGACACCGGCGCGAAAGCCTGAAGCAGTCGAAACGAGAGGCAGGAAGTCAAAACGAGTGCAGCGTGTTTCTAATCACGCGAAAGGAAAGAGAGGAAGAGATGCTGGAAGGCAGAAACACTCATGACGGTCAGGCAGGCGCTGGACAAGCATGCCATGAGGCTGCTGCAATAATGCTGCAGAGGAACGAAGAGAGAACTCGTCGAGATGCAGCTGCTGGAAATTACATGGGCCGAATGCACCTTCAAGGGATTGCATCCAACTAGTGCGGCCACCATCTAAGAGCGCGCGTCGACAGAGGCGATAAGTTCATTCGGCGTGTTGGTCAATATATTACGCTGCCTCTTCCCCGCAAGCATGGGCTATGCTGGCACTCGAAGCCATCGGGACTCGATTAATTGTCCGCATCTGGCAATTCAGTGGGCTTTTGCGGCGGAGGACGTGATAACTGCATCAAAGCTGGGCGGGAGGGTCCGACCTAGGGCGTTATGGCTGACCTAGTCAAATTGGGGTTTAGTCGTGTGGTTAGTCAAGAAAAATCCGATGGAATGGCGTAACCACCCCTGTCGCCATCAAGCCCTCCAGCAACGACAATGCACCCTGGGACGGCATGGCCCATTCTCGCAGTGGTAGATTCCTTCAATCAATCTTGTAAAACTCATGGAGATCGAGAAGCCGCCGAGGACGAAGTCTGATGGCGGCTGAATGTTCCAATGGAAATTGTTGTGCTTCAAATCGGGCCACATGAAATGCAGCTCCTGGTACCATTTGGCGCCCTGAAAATATGCAAAGAGGTCTGCAGCATGTTTTCTCAACTCCAGCGCACCTCTTGCTCTTTATATATTCCTTCATTCTGACACACCGCTAGATGATATACACATCTTTGACGCATGCAGCATGCACTTGTAGTTCTATGCGATTGCCACGTTGCACTGTCCAGTGTAGTTTCTAGCGCGTTGTATGCATGTTGAAATGTCAACACGAGCCCAATATACCGATTTTAGTCGACTCGGCCTGCTGATATTGTTGATGCTAGACTGGAAAAGCTGCCCGACTGGTCGATGTGGAAGCCAGTTGGCTGATTTGTTGAGTCATTCCCAATTGATAAAAAACGCTTGGGCTCTATTCCAAGGCTGTCAATTTTTATTTTGCAACTATGCAAGGGCCTTTTATACGAACCTCAGACCAATTTAGAGTACTGAACCTGACTGATCTTCGCTTTGGAAACCTTACACTCGGCGCTTAGCTATCGTCAATGAATGCATTTCAATCGATGAAAGTTTCGGAGACCAGGACTGAAAACGCAAGTGTGAGCAACCACTGCAGGTGCACCGCTCCTCATTCTCATCTACAAGAAACCTCTCCTTTTTCGATCTTACAAAGAATGGTTTTGTCAAGCATCGGTTCTGTGTTACTATGAATACAATGTTGCGTGAAGAGGAGAGGAAGGCCGCCTTTCATCCTGAGCTTTTACCCAAGGATGTAAGCTTTACGGTCTGGGCTGACAGTAAGCGTCTGCAAATAACGGGTCGTGCAAAGTAAGAGTTGCGGTGATATTTTTCTCTTTATTCGATTTGCTCTCTCCTAGCTTTTTCCGATGACTACAAAATTAAATTTAGGTCGTCTTCGTACCGAAGTTCTTCTGGTGTAGTAGTTTTTCTGCCATTTCACAGTGCTGGATTTCAACAATGCATCTTTGGCTTGCGAAGCCAA
This sequence comes from Tothia fuscella, assembly GCA_010583015.1. Lineage (NCBI taxonomy): Eukaryota > Fungi > Ascomycota > Dothideomycetes > Venturiales > Cylindrosympodiaceae > Tothia > Tothia fuscella. Next base: position 221,813 of record MU007056.1, on the reverse strand, counting down.
AGCGCTCCTTTGATCAACACTCATCACTGATACAAAAGAGCTTGAGATGACAGAGTTTGTAAATGGAAGTCAATGGAGTATCCTCCTTGGTGGTTTTCCCTCCACGTGGACAGCGCTGGTCGCTCCTTCCAAATCTCCTCCTGCTTTCCAGCTCAGAGAAGAAGGAACTGGTCACGACCGAGCCAAACGATAAGTAAATCTGTGAAGTCTTTGTGACAACAACCATCTCCTTCAATTATTGTCACAATCTCAATTCACGTCTCTTGTCTCCTGTCACTAAAAATGGACCAGAGCAATGAGCAACCGGTTTCCGAACCACCAACCAACCGCATGCTACATTATCAAGAGGTACGTATAAATCTAGGAGACTACTGACAGACGCGTGGTTCGATAATTGCCGTCTGCCTGATAAACTCCACTGAAGATCCATCTTATACCGTCAATCTTTCTTCAGCTCGGTGGCTGACTTACTTTAGTTCATGGAGAGATTTCTCGGAATCTCACCGAATACTCCGCTCGCTGATGTACGCCCGACTGCAATAGTAAGTTCAAATCAAGATGTGTCCGCACCCACTTGCACCAATTGCGAAAACCTTACCTTCTTCATCAATCGACTTCATGCTTGTGCCTGCTGCCTTACGAAATCCATTTCGCTGGAACTTATTTGCGTTTTGATTTGACAATAGGTGATTGGAGGCTGATACTGTTTAGGTTGCTGCAGGCCGCGTGCCTGGAGGGCCATATGCTTCAATTCTTGCGCATGCCGCAGAAGAAGCCCGGAAATTGACCCCAAATAACCTATCATGCCTTGATGGCAATTCGAGGGCTGTCATTGTTCGCATGCCGCCCAGCGGTCCTTCTAAACATGGCGCATCGCAGCCATTCGGCCAGAAGCACAACCCTTCGCAGGCACGTCCACATGCTCAGTTGCAGCCTGTGATACCCAGACCAGTCATTGGCCCTTCCCTGATTACCGTCTCGTGTGCAAGGTTGCCCTCCGATAACCGGGACCATGTCCCTTCTTACATTGCTCCCGAGTCTTTAAGAAAGATTCTGGAGTTGACAATCATCCGGCGTAATCTTCCACCACGCTTGATTCACCGTGCCTTCCAACCTGTGAACTCCGGCCATGCTACCAGCGGAGGAAATTACAGGGTAGACGTGTCCAATTGGGAGTTCCGGAAGCAAGATGAAGGGCACACCTTGATTGTTGGGGAACTGTTACGAGGAGCTAAAGATTTGGGTTTTATCTCCTCCCAGATCATGCAGACTGGACCACCGCCAGTTATCCGCATGGTCTTCACCACTCAGCGTGGTGCTCAAATGTTCCTCGATGCACTTCTTGTGAAGGGCAACCATCCTCGTATCTCTGAATACGACCTTACTGCCGAGTTCCGCCTGGCAGGGCTTAACCGCCAGATTGTATATCAGCACCCTGCCGAGCAGTACTCGTCAGGGCCAATGATGAATGATCAGTACCCCAGAGTTACCTCTTTCCAATCTAGTGTTGACGCTATGGTCGATTCTTATCGACCGAGTGGTAAGCTTCGGGAGAAGCCACAGCCTGCGCGCCCTGCTCGTAGGGAGCATCCTGCGGAGTCTCTTCGCGAATTCGAATATGGCCGCTTGTCACCAGCACCATGCGAGCCCCCAATGATGCAGGGGCCGCTGTCAAGTCCGCGCAGGCAGGACAGTGTTGGTAAGCTTAATTGCATCCCATCTTTAGAAAGCAAAGACACTGAATTTAACCACAGGTGTCCCAAACAGGCCACAAATCGCTGTCAAGAAAGAAAACATGCCGCCGAACTCGGGTCTCAGTCTCAAACGTGAGGCTCTGTCAGAAGGCGAAATCGAACAAGGACAGCTTCCAAAACGAGCGAAGCGAATGTGTGCAGCCGACTTTCTTGATATGGATCACATGCCCTGATTTGCTGCGCGTCGAATTTGACAGTGTTCATGACACTTCTTTGGAGACGATTGAGAAAGCCGTCATGTGGAAATGGTTCGTAAAAATCTGTCTTCATGTTAACCTTGAGATTCTGACTTTAATTAGATGGAGCCGGACCTCAATCGAAATGCGTGAGTTTTAGTACCTGGCATGGGATATTACTCTGTATGCGTTACAAGGACACAACAATATCTGAGATGGAGGTAAATTCACAACGGAGATGTGGGAGATGTTATAAGATAGCATAAGCTGAATACAGCCTATGCATTATCTTTTCAATTTACACCTCCTTCCGTCCATGGGCACAAATCGAAAGCTACCCATTAGCCTTCCAACGCCAATAATTCCGCGACTCCTTCAGCAGCTCTCTCTGACCAGCGTTCTAGATCTTGTTCGCGAATACCAGCTCTGAAGTCATCCCTGAGATGATTCAATGCCATTTCAATGCCCTTCAACCTCTCTATCCGCATCTTCTTCTTCGTCCTGATCATGTCTATCATTTCTCTTAACATTGTCACTCTCCGTTTCGCGGCATTCTTGTAACCTCTCTTGAGATGTTCTTCTGTTTGAAGCTGTGTGAAAAGACGTTGGACATATCTATGATTATATTCAATCCTCGAGGGTCTGCGAGGTCCGTGTAAGCTACCTCTGGGTTGATATAGCCGAAGGACAGTGGGTTCCTCGAATCGGCTTGCGTAACGGGGTGATCTTGGAGAGTATAACAGAGGGTTTTCAGAGAAGCTGCTACATGTTGAGGTGCAGTGACTGCAGCGTCGAGACATTTTTGCGGATTGATGAAGGTGAGAAGCTCTTCACAAGAATGCTGAGGCTTCTTACCGAGAAGTTCAGAGTAGTTTCATAAACAATGAAAAGGAATACTAACGGATGCGGAAGGGTACGCCGTCTTTATGCTTTGCAGACCTTCTTTGTCTAAATCAAGAGAGCCAAACTATGCCATCTTCAGTTCACGTATATCGAAGAAGCGCCTTCTAGAAGATTTATTAATTAAAGCAGGTTTGTTATGAGCAGAGCTTCAAGGAAATCTTTTTAGATAACATAATGTTTACATGCAAGATTGTTTCACCTCTTCAAATTGAGGAATTACATCAGCCAACTCCAAAACTTACCATCAAACCCCAACATTTTAAATTCATGTTGAAGTTCCTCTACTTGCTAGAGCTATGTCTTAGATGTTCTTTCATGAATGATGACAAAAGGCTTTCACCGCACCCGTAATTGGAATCCTTGCACAGTGAAAATTGAATTGTTACACCTCACCCTTCCAGCCACGAACATGTTAAAAGGAGGTACTACTGATGGCAGAAAATGCGGATACTGATAGCGTGATAAACATCCCCCTAGTCTCTGGTACTTATGTCCCATCATATACAGACAGAACAATATTCACAATAACGGGCGTAATCCGGTCCACACGCTTTGTTCATCTAGAACATGTGCGTCAATCAATACTCTGCAAGTTTTAACCTTCTTCCAATTTCCCTCCTGCTCACGCTCTTATCGGAAGGCCTATCCGAGTCTTCCTTACTAGCCCGCAGTGCTTGCTGCAACATTCCGGCATCGAAGAAACCATCTAGAAAAGGAAATGAGAGTCAGCAAATGTTCAGAATGAAGCAACAGAAATCAAATTAAATAATTTCCAGGTGCGGAAGGGGTATAGTGACGCAAAGATAGAAGAAGTTATCAGCTAAAGTAAACTGAAATGCGGTCGATGTTTCTTGGGCAGCATTTATGTCTCTCCAATCCTAGGCTACGCAGAAGGTGAACTACTCATAATAGCACCTCTAACAGCCTTGGGTGGACTTAATGGCGGCGTGGGGAGACCGTGACAGCATACGCAAGCCTCCGCAGCGCCAGATATCCCTTTTCAATGCGCAAGCGCAGGAGGAACATGTCGGTGTGACGACAGAGGGACGTGAGGCGGCGAGAAGTAACCGCATGGAGCATAAGTAGACGGAATTGCAGCAACTGAAGGAAGTGAACAAAAAAGGAGACCTACATCCACCAAGTCCTTCGTCGTCGCTTTCCTGCTCTTGCACACTTTCCGTGGTTGGTGTGAGCGGACCATTCTTCGAAGCCTGGTCAGCTAAAATATTTCGGCCTCGACTCTTTAGTCGAGTGCCTCGCGGTCTCTTTTCTTCCACTTCACGCACCCGTGAAGCATTTTTGTCGTTGCTGGCGCCTCTTCTCTTGACTTGCCGTAGCAACTTCCGCACTTCAAGGAAGTATGCTTCTAGACTTTCGATGAAGCGAGCTGTTTGCCTGTGTTTGGAACTGGCGCAAATACTTATAGAACCATCTTTGATGATGTATCCGATGCCGAAACCGTCACCCGTTGTTGGACCGAATCCAAAATGACGAAGTGAGGGGTTTCCGCAGTTGGATGTCGAGAGGATCGTTGTGTTAAGCTTATCCCATCCTGCATCAGCGAAAAGTGCAGGCATGTTGTGTTGTGCCGAATGAGTGTGTGGTGACGTTGATCCTTGATCGGAGTTTACAGAATTGCTGTGCGGTCTGTTGGGTGAAGTAACAATGGTCTGGTTTTCAGGTCCGGACACTGGGCTTGTTGGTCGACTGAATGAATCTGTACCAGACGTGCTTGTAATATCGTAGTCTTCGTCCAAAGATCTTTGCCAAATGCAATACAATGCGTAGAAATGTCTATCATGTCCTTGGGCCTTGGCACAATCCTTGGTCACAGCAGTGTGCTTCTCACAGGCCTTTTTCAGTGCCTCAATCTTTTCGTTCGCTGGCCTTTCGCCCCAGAAAGTACGGACGAAGTTGACGGACTCGTTCGTAACTGCTCGAATCGCTTCCGTACGACCGTGATAGTACATTTTCGTCATGGCTGGCTCATACACGCATTCAATACGACCGTACAGCCCATAGTAGGCGGCTTGAAATGCCATTTGAACGAAAGCATCTGGCGAGAATCCCATGGATGTCATATAGTTTTTGCCATAAGCCATGAATTCCAGAGTCTCGAATTCGTTTTGCTGAATAAGATCCGCGAGTCTAGTTTCGGCAAACCGCAGTGCAATGCTCAGTTCTGGAAGCATATCCCACTCAAGCTTATGTGGTGTAGTCTGCACGTCGCCGAAGCTGTTGGGATCTCTTTTCGAGGGGTCAGGACTACTGGATGCCCACAAACTTGGAGCCTGTCCATTAATGGTTCGTGCAAAGCGTAAAATGGTGTCCGTGTAAAGGTCCGAGGCAAAACGAAGGACTGTATGACCGTCCACACCAGTGTGTTCGAAATTGATACCCGCACTTCCATTTTTGCACACGATGATTTGCAGTTTATCGTACCATCGATTTGTGCAAGTCCCGACCTGAACGCCCTTTTCGACTTTGCTAGTGCCGCAAAGCATGTTCGTGCAGAGGTCTGCCCCGCTCTGAGGTTCGGTATAATCTAAGCACAAGATGAAGAGTGCAGAATCGACAATATTGAGACAGTCGGAGTTGTTAGATCCTTCTTCTCTTTGCAAGACATCTCTTAGTCCAGACCAAACCTTTCGATTTTCTGTACTGAGAACACCGAGTGCACCTTTTGCCGCTTCTTGAACCGACACCTCCGACGCGTCATCGACAATGACCTGTAAATTCAAAGCCAGATCCTTTTCGGTCATGATAAGATCGGAGTTATCGTCCAAGACATCGAACCAATAGAATTGACCATGGCACAAAACAACAATGTGCTTCGCTTCCGGATCTTGCCCAATTTGGCATCCATTTTCGGTCGGTATCCGTGCTGTGCCAAACAACCTGGAATATTGGTACATGCAGAGTGGCTGACCGCGAATAGTGTCGGGTGGAAGCTCTTCCTTCCGAACAGCGCGGACAAACGAGAGAGCAGATACAACGAGAGAGGCCGCACGCGTGACTTGATTGTTTCTAGCTGGCGTTGGGTCGTCTTCAAGCAAGAAAAAAGGGTTGAGGTTGAGCACAACAGGATTGTCGAAGTTGAGATATGAGTCGTACCCTGCGAAAGTTAGATGAAGTCTACAAATTTTCCAATACCGTTATCGTACAGAATTGCTCTATATAATTTGCTTTTCCCGACGCATACTCTTTCAACTTAGTCTGCAAAGCAGGACCATCCGTTTTCAAGAATTCTTGAATGGAAATTTGTGTATCATGTTGTTCTTTTGGACTCTGGAGCGGTTTCAAAGACTCGATATACTTATGACACGACGACTCTAAATCTGGAATTGGCAACTGTGGAAGATTATCCTGAGCTGCAAATGTAATCCCTTGTTTCGACTGTCCATTCTTATGTGAAGCGAAAGGATTCTTCTCTTTGGGGCCAAATGAGTCGGCCGACTCTTTTGCGGCTTGCAGTGAGCGCTCGTGAGAGGGTGCCGAGTTGCCTGTCGGTTCAGGCATTTTTTTGTTTTGGCTTTCCAAAACTAATGCTAATTTCTGGTCCAAGGAGGAGGGTCTGGTGAATGATCGGACTGCCATAGTGAGAACAGATAAGGTTAGCTAATGGTATATAGCTGCGACGAAAGTAGCTAAAGATAACAACCGCAAAGCACTGCGGAAGAAGTAATGACAATCCTGAAGACAATAAACAGGCATCGAATTTTGATTGCACAACAAAAATTCAGATAAGTAGCAAGACAAGGTCAGTGAGTACGGGGAAGTAGAAATGTAAGACATTTGTTGGCTAACGAAAGCGGCATATGTGGATCATGAGGCTGGATGAACGGAACGGATACAGGAAACTAAGTAATGGAGCCAGCTGCAGGTTCCATGTGAAAGTTATACGACTTCCCCACACAACAACAACGAACAAGACATGGATACGAACCCGCCTGAACGGGTCAAGCCATGTAGCCGTTGGTATTGCGGCAATACGGGAAGTACGGAAAAATGGTCACTTACTGGGATAATCGAATTGCTCTTGCGTACTTGTCAAACGGTTCGTTACACTAATTGAAAGCAGCTCTTTGTTATTGGAAAAAATGGCTGGAGTGTTATTGGTCGAGTTATCCTGTATGCTTGCCAGGCATGAGGAACGGAAAAGTACTACCGTTTATTGCTGTAGCCCAGGCCACAAGTAACAGCCTCCCAGTTAGAAATCGCTCTACCTTGGAGAATATGATGTCGAAGTGAGACGTGGGTCTGGAAGAGCCCGCAATCGATTGTACTGGTGGTATGTTGTTAGGCATAAAGGACGGACGAGAGGAAGATTGGATCAGATACCCGAATAGGAACTCTCAGGGCTTTATTAAATCGGAAAGTACAAATCACTTCACGATTTGTTTCGATAAGAATGAGGATGCAGATTCTGGATTGAGAGGTTTCTCAGCTCTTCTTCTCCACTGACAGTCTGATTGATGCGCGCGTGATATTTTAATGATTGACGTTCTGGACGGGTCAATTGAGCATTTCGGTCTGATCTCGGGTTCGGAGTTATTGAAATCAGAGACGACAGGAGATGAATTTAGATGCAGGGCGACGATCAAGCAACTCAGACGAACATCATAATGTTCATGATGAGCGACTGCAAACAATGATTCTCCTGGTCAAGACTCAGTCGTGGTGGAGTGATACTGTAACTGCGTCATGTGGAAAGATCCGCTCCCCCGCAAAACAACTGCAAGCCACAATCTGGGCGTGGTGATCAATCAACACCATGCCAATCATCACGAGATCGAAAATGTCGACCACGTCACTCCAATGCGCGGGAAGAGTAGGATCCGAAAGAGGAAATCGCTATAATGGCTGACGGGCTCCGTAACATGGTGACGGTGAAAAAAGAAGTTCATGTTGGCTTTTGTTTGAACTCGAAATAGCTAAAATATCTTCTACAACACAATTACTATAATACTCATACAATTGTTTTGTCACCCTTCCTTTGACCCTCCCGTACTTTAGAACCAACTAATAACCATACCCCGAAATAAATGTGCAAATAACTAAAATGGCCCGATAAAGCAGAAGAGAGAACGCAGTAGAAGCATGCAAATGGCGGACGGCAGCAGCAGCGGAGCACTGTTAAGGATGCCAATCCAGTCCAATCCAAATCACGGATAGCAAATAAGATTTTTGTGTTGTTCGATCCCGACTGCACCCTACACCTGCGCCTCCTCTGTGTTTCCAGAGAACTATGTTGAAGTCCTGTCGAGTGCTCCATGTGCTGAAAGTACTGCTGATAAGCAGTAGCCGAGAGGAAAAGTTGAGGAGAAAAACTGCCTCCCAGATGGGTAACTCACTCCAAAAAGGAAAGGAAAACTTAACCCCGCCGCCATATGGCCTTGAAGGTTCATCACCGCTCCCCATCCGCAGTTGCAGCTGGAGCGAAGCACCTCTTTCCGTCGGTAGACTTCGCATCGTGCTCATAAGTACCATTGGTAGATGGAGTAGCAAGCTGCACAGGACTCCGACTACCCCCATCATGCCCATTCGTCTTTCCCAGGATACCTTCGCCGTTGTCAATGTAATCCCTACTAGCTCCCTCGTTGGTATCACTCGGTGAAGGTTCCTGCTTGACACCACCATTGACATTCCACGCAGCATCGTTCAGAGAGGAGATATCTTGAGTAGGTGTGGCACTGTCGAGCATTTCCTCATCGTTCTCTTCCGCGGGTGGAGGCGGTGGCGGTGGTGGAGGAGACGTATCCAACTTAGCTTTCTTGGAAGCAGACTCATCGCCATCAGGATCAAGCGGCGTCACAGGAGTCTCACTCCCACGCTTCCGCTTGCCGTTCTCGGTACCCTCATCCTCGTCATCCGAACAATGACCTTCATCGTCTGATAATTGCACGTCCTGCTCATCGTCCACCTTGGACACTGACGATGAAGCAGGAGGTAGAGTGGGAGGCGTGGTTGAACCGGCTTTCTTTTCTGCAGCTTGCCGCTCGGCTTCCACCTTCTCACGCTTCTTCTTCTCATATTCGCGTCGCTTTTTGACAGCTTTGTTGAAGAAATCTACCACGTATTTCTTTATGGCTTTGACTTGTTTGGAGGATAATTTGTTGGGGTCGGTGACGCGGTTGTTTTTATAATCCGATTCGACCATCTTCTTCGTGATCTATAAAGCCATTAGTGTTCCCCATCGCCATAACTTCGCGCATGATACTCACATCTTTGGCATGTCGCTTGAGATCATCCTTGGACAGCTTGCCTTTGAATTTGTCGATGATGGGCTTGATATGTGTAAACAGCGTATTCTCATAAACCTTCTTCTGCTTCTCCAGAGAGTACGACCGCCACTTCTCTTCCTTCTTGGCCTTTGGCTTCTCTTCAACCTGCACGGGTGTCGCAGCGGCAGACGTAGGCTGCGTCACTGGAGTCGAGCCCGTCTTCAAACAGTCATTGATGATCTGCTGTAGTCGCTCTTCGTTGGTAGGGATCTTTGGGGGTGGAGGCGGCTGATTCGCAGGTCCGGTCGGTCGTGTCCATTGTGTCGCGCCTGAGGCGCTGTAGTAATAGGTCTTTCCTGCTGCATCATTTGCAGCGAACCATCCAGGTGGGAGTTGGCTAGGTGGTGGAGGCGGTGCTCGAGGTCGAAAGGGTGGTCGCGGTCCGCCAAAGAAGTTACCACGTTGAGGCATATTGCCTCGTGGGCCTGAAGGTGCGTGTGGTGGAGATACTGATCGTGTCTTTGAGGGTGATCGTGAACGCCCTCGTCGGTCTCTGCGCTCATCGCGAGCTGGTTCAGGCTGCTCATTAGGATCGCGCTTCATGCGTGGAATGCGGTATTCGACTGTGAGTCTGCCCCACTCCTCCAATATGCTTTTTGACTTCTCCACAACATTCTCGTCTTCATTATTTATCAGTTTCTTGATGACCTCCTCGATGCCTGAATTCTCAATCTTATTTCGACTCAGTCGTGGGAACTTGTCTAGAATGTCAAGGACTTGCAAACAGACATTGGCGTCATCCAAGAATTCGTTGATAGTGATTTTTAGTGTTCGGTACCCATGCATTCGAACGATGCGGTAGATGACTTTCTCTTCGTCTGCACGTTGTATGCGACCGAGCAACTTGACAGCGATCCACTTCTCCTTGCACTGCATGAGTGTCGCCATGAGATTGTTGACACCATCTTCCTCCAGGAACTTGGGCTTTACATTGTTAACGTATTCCTCGTCATTCTCCCCTGTTTTTTTGGCCTTTTTGGGTTTCCTAGAAGTCGCAGTGTCCCAACTATCGCCATCCTCAATACCGAGTGCTTCGATGGTCGCATCAGACAATTTAGTCGCGCGCTCAGTCTGTGTCTTGCCACCGATGTAGCCAGTGCAATTTGGCTCCCCGCAGTAGCAAGGTTGTGGGTTTGCGCCGTATCGATCGACGTTGTAATTGAATACGAGTTCTTCACCAGCCTTGACGGAGCGCCCCGCAAAAATGCCCATGCAAAGTTTGTCGCCCACAACCCACTTATCGACATAGCAGTTAGGATTGCAAGAGTGGTTGCAAAATCGACCTAGGTTTCCCTTCCGTGTCGCATCAACAAATTCGCCCTTGTTGAGGGACATGAAATAAAAATGCTTGACACCTTCTTCGTCATATTTAACCATGCGCTTACGGAAACGGGGTTCGTCAATGACATCGCCAATGTACTCGAAAATGAAATCACCGGATTCGAGATTTTCGTTTGCGCGCAGTCCGTAACCTTTCTTTTCGGTTTTGAAGACGGAGACGTTGGCGTATTGCTTGTTCTTGAAGCGGCGGTTCTGGCATCTCTTGCCGCAGCTGCCCTGGCCTGTACACTCGATTTTGGTAAGGCGATTGATGCAGTCGGAATCTTCGTCGCAGGCATGATTTTTGCCATCTTCTGCATGTCGCGTTAGTATTTGGTGGTGCAAAAACAATTATGTGAGAATGGCCTACCCCATGCCTCCCTGCAGTCGCACTCCATAGCGTGCTCCGTCTCACCCAGCCATTTTGCGGCATATATGCACTCGGGAATGACCTCAAAGGTCTTTGTAGCCTCCTCATATTTGTCTGGCTCGTCTAGAAATAATGGCGGCGGCCTCGATATGATCTTTGCGGACGCTGTGCGTGCGAGTTTCGGTGCTTGGCCGGGTTCCAGCTTCACCGTTATGTCGCCTCCAACTATTGATTCGACCATGTCGGTGGGTGTGCTTGGTGACTTAATTGTTGGAGATTGTGAATTCGACTCAGTCTTTTTGATGGGAGAATGTTCTTCAATTGGGGACAAAGAACGTGACGAGTTGGTGTTGTGTTGTGACTTGACTCGAATTATGCCATTTGCCTCACCCTCCGGCTCCGTAACAGCTTCTAACTTCAGATTTTGAACATCAGACGCTATCTGCTCCTCCTCTTTGTTTATTTTACCACTCGCCATCTCGTACTCAGTTTCGGAATGTGTAATGTGAGTGGCGGTTGGTGATGAGGAAAGAGTAGCAAGGAGGTTGCGGGTGGAGTCAAGGTTCGTGGTCTCTCCAACTGGAACTAGAGAGCGCTCAAAAACGGGAGCGACTTCAGTACTCTATGAGGCCCAACTAGTTAAAGTCTCCTCAATAACACTACGCCGCCCGCTCTCCTCTTCACTAGAGTTCTCGCAGCTTTTTCTCACGCACACCTAACATACGCATTCAGCTGGCGTGAACGCTCGCATCAAAAGAGGGGTGGCGTCCTGGGCAGATAGACTATCGCGCACGTCGCAAAGACACTGTTCGTCTTATGGATAAACCTCAGATACTGGGGAGACTATGATGCGCTTAATAATGGTAATGATGAATTGTGTGTGGACTTGTTATTACTAGATCTGATTTCAAAGGCAAGTCGGGAGTAGCATAGACCTCCGTTAATAGATCGTTATGTGCGCCGCTTGGTTTTTCGTGCTTCAGATTCAATGAACAGAACCTACTTGTGCCTATGAACAAGCTTGGAAAAGTGAAAGGAGTGCGCTGGGTATGGGCGCGCTGTTGGTGTTGGGAGAAGGAACATTTCACAGCGAGGATCGAATGAAACCTCAAAAAGATGAAATCCCTGGTTCGCCGGGCTCCCCAAACCACGTAAGGTAGAAACTGCGACAACGTCTGAACAGACAGAAAACCACAAACGTGAAGATGGATTGTTCTTTTTTGCTCTATTTGACTTTTGGCTTACTTGATCTTCTGATCTTTGCTGAGGCTGAAAAATAACGATTTTCAATGAAAGAGATTGAACTGAAGGCCTTGATAACTGCAGTCAGGTACTGCCCGGTGGCATTAGTTAAGACTATCTTTGAAATAGCAGAGTACATTAGAACTAACCTTCGACCCAACCACATTGATCAAAGTAAGTCGAATCCTAGCGAACCATGTCGAGGTGTTGAATTTTGAGGTGAGCTCTTCCTTCGTCAACTTTTCCATCACTTACTGCCTCTACGGAATGATCAGCCCGCATGACAGATACATTCCTGCAACATTTCAGACCTTTGCATCAGCAGCCATAGAAAATTCTGCTTGTTACATGACCAGCATTGCTCGTAAAGGATGTCCATCAAGGTGGAACGATGGAGGTGCGACTGCTCGTGGTTATAACTCTTGGCCAATCGGAGCTCTCCGATATAAGCTAGCGCGGGGCAAGAATTTCTACTCCACCTGTACCTGCTATGCTACTACACAGCAGCCTCTTTGTGAATCAGTAAGCTACCATGACAGCGGGATATGATCGTCGTGACAGAATGGTTTAAATGAGATTTCTGATATGTACAGCCTATCGCAAAGGTTGTATACATATATACGACCACTTCTCGAACCAATGTACAAATGGCCGGGCCTCTGTTTCTGGCTTCAAAACAGCGAAGTCGGGAAGCCCAAATGCTGCGGTAGCAGTAAACAATAAAATCCGTACTAACACACCAAAAAAATACCTCCAAGGCAGGGTAACCCATATATAACATCTATTCCATATGAAGAGCCAGAATACAAAACCCAACCATGCCTATCGCCATGACCCCTTAGTACACCAGGAAATGCAAACATGAAACCACTTTTATAAACTCATCCTATCCAAACTCAACCGATCAATACTCCTCGGCCTCTTGACCATACTTAACTTGTAAAATCTCTCTTCCCCTGCAGCAGTCCTCCCACCAATATACCACTTCTCCGTCCCACTCACATCCTTGAATCCTTCACTACTACTATCGCTGCCTCTCCTCCCCCTGCTTTGGATGGGTGATAACGCACTCGTTGAGCCTGGTGAGCCAGGAGACCGTGAGTAAGGAGATGCGGAGTGTTGTCTCGTGGGTTGGAACTGGCCTGCTGCTTGTATTGCTACTGTAGTTGCGTTTGTGGAATTCGAATTGGCTTTTGTGGTTATCGATCTATTGGGTGAAGGTGCTGTTGTGGTGTTAGAGGAATTGTTGGTGGAAGTCGTAGTTGTTGTTTGGAAAGAGGAGGTTTGGGTGCCAGCTAAGGTGGAGGGAGATGTTGTAGCTGCTTTTTGAATGGAGGAATGGGCTCTGAAGGCGGAGAGGAAGCTACTGAAGAAAGGTCTGTTGGTAGGCATACTGATATGCCTTCCTCTCTTTCACTGACAGCGGCTGTTCTTGTCAAATCCAGCTAATATATTCGACCTCCTACTTTTCGTACTTCAAGAAAAGTAAAGCTCTATAACAGCATTTCCAGTACGTTAGAAAACTATTTTGCGGTGAAGGTCTGGATATCTGCCACGGGCATTCCGATTTTACCGTGGGTAATTGTTTTCTCGGTTTTGCAGGAAAACTCTTGGACTTGTATGCCTAACACTGTGTGTACTTTGCCGGGGTTGGCACGTTTCGTAAGGATATGATGAGCCTCTGAGGTAACAAATATGTGCCTGGCGATTGGTGCTTGGCTTTTCCGCCCCCGGATCTCGGAGGTAATCGGGATTCGGAAAGGGAAGGGGCACGGGCGAGCGGGTGAACATCGACTTCGGAGGTGGGAGTGCTCCCGTCTCTGTTTTGCAATTATCTCACCAAATATCTGTTATTTGCCAGTAAGCAAAACATCAAGACGGAAGCTGTGCTATGCGACAGCCTGTTCTCTTATATTTACTAAAAGCAGGCACTGCATAGCTGCCTGCATGCGATTCCTTGCATAGAGCCATGCCATCATTTAAGCATCACTCATACCTACCCCTCAGTCCTGTAGTGCGGCATGCTTAGAAGGTGGGCAGAACACGGCACAGTGTGTGCTTGATATTTACTGCAATTGGGTATTGGTAGATGGAGTCAGGCTGCTTTGCTTTTGCGCAAGAAGCTGATAAGGCGTATGGAGCGGCACCATCTCCGCAGCTCCCGTCTCCACGTTGCGGAGTTGGGAAGGTGGTTGGGTAGGTGTACTCATAGGTAAGTCGAGGTTTGTAGGTTGGTGAATAAAGAAGGATTCTGTAGGTAGTAGTCTCTTCTTCTTTTAATGTCTGATAAATGTCAGATTTCCTACACTATTGGGTTTTTTAAAAGTCGGATGACCCACTGTCAGGATCTGGATGTGAAAGATGTAACAGTAGATGTATCGAAACTCGATCAGTATATCTACAGCTTCTTGTACTATCTACATCAATACTTTTCAAAGAAGGTGGGTATAACGATATCAATTTCAATGTAGTAGAATAATTTTAGGATCGCAGATTTTGTCCGGCTTTCGAAAACCTGGAGGGAGTACAGTAACTTACAACATGGTATTCTTTTCACCATAAGTATGGAGCACATATTATTAGCACCCAAGAAACGAGACTATCTGTCCATGTCCTGAAGGACCAGTAATAATTGAGAAATTCTGGTGATCAGTCCTTCCCTTAGCAAACAGACCAGATCTCAAAGCTCTCTCAATCCTAAGAGATAATTTTCCCGAACGCACCCAATCTTTTGACCTCCGTAATGATAAAAGCATTCAGGATCTGAAGCTTATACTTGATAGAATAAAATAAGCCACTTATCCCAGTCTCGCCCTTTTCCTGGCAAGCATCTTCATCTTCAACTCAACTTTCCTCCTCTCAATGGCAGTCTCGGGCCTCCGCAGCTTTCCGATCAATTTCCAAAAGCCTCATCTCGAGTTCGTACTCCTTTTCATCAATCTCACCTTCCTGCAACGCGCTCGGATTCTCTTCAGCTGTTAAGTCGATAAAATTGCGATTCTGTTCTTCCTGCTTGATTTCCTTCTTCATTCTAGCCATCAGTGCTGGGTCCGCTATTTCGTCGTCATCAGTTGCCTCGTCTTCGATAATTTTACGCTTTGGTGGAGCAGTTTTGGTGGACTTTGCAGCTGTGCTTGGGATAGGAGCTTTAGTGGCAGGAGAGGATAGTTTTGGTGGACAAGAAGTTTCGGCGTTGAGATTTGTTGTGTTTGTGACTGGGACTTTCTTGATAGGGTGTGCAGGAATTGGTGGACCAGTCTTGTCAGATGTCGTGGCTATCTTTGGCATAGCAGATCTCTCAGCTGCAGAG
This sequence comes from Tothia fuscella, assembly GCA_010583015.1. Classification (NCBI taxonomy): domain Eukaryota; kingdom Fungi; phylum Ascomycota; class Dothideomycetes; order Venturiales; family Cylindrosympodiaceae; genus Tothia; species Tothia fuscella. Next base: position 206,454 of record MU007056.1, on the reverse strand, counting down.
GAGCCTAGCGATGCACGAGTGAAGACAGTAGCCGGCGCTGTCCTGGAGCCAGAAATTATTTCATGTGGGGGTATCGTTTGGACTGGGGATGAGACTGAGCCTGACTTTGTGGTTGTTTTTGTTGCATTCGACGTTTTTAGCTTGACTACGAGTTTCTCTTTAGACAAGGTTGCGCTAGCTGGCGGGATGGCTGTACTACTGGACTGTGTCTCGATTGCTGTTGTCATTTGGAGGTGCTTGTAAGGCTGCCTCTGTGGTTTTGCGATTAGAGCCTATTGGTGCTGTTGCTTTGGAGAACGTGTCAACAAATGTCGGACCTGTAGATTTTTGGCGGCCAAGGCTTGTATCGTTCACGTTGTTCGACAATGAGAGCTTGTTTGTATTAGGATCGGAAAGGGCTTTGTCGTTGGATGCCTCAGTGACAGGCGAGAAAGGCGCGATTCCCTTAACATTAAGCGTCACTATAGGTTGTTAAAGAATGTATTGACCGAGGGAGACTGAACTCTTACTCTTAGTTCTATAAAGGAAGGTGAAAGTTAGTTTTCGCCCATTGACTCCATTCAAGGGTTCAAATCTCGAGCGAGTTGTTCGATTTGGAACAACTCGAGCATCTTGTGCTGGCCTGAGAAAGGTCAGCCATAAGGTTGGTTTGATTGAAGTTGAACTCACCTAATACTCTCTGAGATACCAGCTACTTTGATCAACTGCTTTGAAGCTGTAACTTTGGCCTCTTTCATGCTAGCCCACTGGTATGACTTTCGGAGCTTGATCTCTTTTCCTCGGCCGATGGAGATCTGAATACAACCCAATTGTTTTGCGATTAGCTCCACTTGCTTCGGCTCATCATACGGATCAGAATCTTCCTTATCGTCAGCCAATCTGCTTCTGGGACGCGTTTTGACGTTTGTACTTACCCAGCTTAAGTGTACTGAATATTAGTGTGGATTTGACCCAAACTCCATCCACCAACATGCTACCTTCACTCTTGATGTAGTCCTCCTTACGCATCTTATCGAGAGATCTATAACGACACTCATTCAAAACGCCTCCATCGATACTTGTATGGATACGGATTCTTGGGGCACTGCAGAAATCGAAGTTCTCTGTTGTTTTTACAAAGATCTCGAACTGCTCTCCATCATTGACAGCAATGTATCTCACCATATCGGACGGTGACTTAGCTGGATTTAAATACTCCTCGTAAGGCTTGTCATCTCCACGGCGTCTGATGAGAACTTTAATCCCGTCTGGGTGAATCATTTCGAGAGCCAAAGATTTGTTAAATGCAGCCAACGACGGAATCAGAGGCGCACCTGTTATGACAATGGAAGTAGCGAAGGGAATCAAATCGAGCGAGTTCACCAGATTTGAGGTGCTGTAATATCGGACTTCAACGTCTGAAGGAAGCTGTGTTGTAAATCAATGCTGTTTTGGAAGAGAAATCAAAATATGTGGAAGAAGTCAGAAGTGCGGACTTGAGAGGGATGTTGTTTGGGGTAGAAGAAGCAAAACAGAAGACTGAGTTTATGAAGTAATGCACGCTGAGATCGGGCCGGGCTTAGTTACACTTGCCCATTAAGGAAGGAGACCCTGGAATCAGCTCATATGAGATTCCAGTAATGATACAGTGCCTAGATCGAATCTTGATGAACTGGGTAGCCAGTGTTCTCAAGCTGGGAAGCTTCAATCGTGGTCTCTTTGAGTCCCGATCATCTCGCTACAGGATTTGGTTTCGCGAAGGTCGTCAGGAGTCATAAGAAGCCGGACAGGGACTTTTCGCAGATAGTGAGGCGGGATAACGCCTAAAGAACTACGAGGTGAGCACGTACGGAATATATACAACTCATTTACGATTCCGTCGCTCCACCTAGAGCTTATGGATATCAACGGGTCGCCTCCAATGCTGAGGCACAGGTTTCGTTTGCATTACGGATTATGGCAGGCGAAATATCATTAATGAAGAACCACAGAAAGACCCCACTATTCGTGGCAATGTTAAGTTGGTGACCTCGGCATGCTCGTCTATAAGACCGATTGTTATGATTTTCAACACTGCGTTGATGTAGCAACAATATCCACTTCCTTCGTGGTAGTGTATACATATACCTGGAAGACTTTAGTCGCTCCCATCGTCGCGATTTGTCCGTTGTGCCCAGTGTTGCCTGTCGGGATCCCTTCAGGCGCTTTTGTTACTGTCGAAGTCATGCTTGTTTCTATTTAGCACGAAATCAGTGATTCTGTTCTCCCTTCGCCCAGCTCTTGATTACTCACCAAAAGTGGTCATCTTGCGACTCTTATATGCAACATTCTTGCAAGGATTTTCTGGCATGTCCACCAAAACTCTTGACTCAAGCCTATTTACAGGCTCTGGAGCAGCAACCTGGACTTTAAACGTATAAGCCGGGCTCTCGGGAACGATGATGTCTGGTTGAGGCCGAGTTGGTCGAGGTGCGTCTTGCGGGATTTGTGCTGTTAGCGTTGTGTATACTGTAATTGCTTGCCCTTCGGCATTTGGTCTGAAACCTCCGTTTATGGTCGTTGTGATTGTCTGTCGAAAAATTAGCTACTTGAAGATTGAAGCTGGGCGTGAACATGAGCTGTTACAATTATGTTGGCACTCGAAGCCGACTGTGGGAGAATAAGTCCACCGCTGTGTCTTGGACTTGAGTGTTGCGGCTGCGATGCCGTTGATGGGCGTGGCGTAATTTGACCTTGTTGTTGGGGACTTTGTGGAGTGATAACGCTGGGTCTGTTGCCATTATTGCCATTATTGCCACTATTGCCACTATTCCCATTATTGCCATTATTCGCGTTACCACCAACCTTGGGTGTAGGATTGGCATTGCTTCCTCCCCATCCAGAGCTAGCACTACTCGATCCAGGTTTGGCACTACTTGTCCCCCATCCAGATGTTTTGGCACTACTCGACCCCCATCCAGCATTTGCAGTACTCTGTCCCCATCCAGTATTTGGACCATTACCTCCCCATGTAGGATTAGCACTACTTCCTCCCCATGATCTACTACTCGACGGCGCCGGGGTCGCACCCCAACCACCTTGAGGAACACTACCCTGAGTTCTCGATGGCGCTGGAAGAGAATTCCACGGATTTCCTGCCTTATCTGTTGGGGGTCGATTTTGTGATGGCGGTTGCACTTTTGGCTGTGGTGCTTGTGCTTTCGATTTAGGTGGTGGTTGACCTCTGTTTTGGGCATAAACTGAGCTGACCAATTGGTAAGCCTTAAGTCTAGGTCTAAGGAACATCTTTACTGTAAGGATACCTAGCTGAGGAAAGAAGCAAAAGCGCAAGCCATTTTTCAACTGTACATATCATTGCCCTTATCTGTATATTATCTCTGCAGATTTTCCTTGAGATGATTGCGCACACATCAACTACATAGAGCGGTGGATCAAAGGAGTGACTGGAGTTGGTCAAGTGTCATAGGTAGGTACAGTATTGAGAGTCAAAAGGTGAAGCCGAAAAGATAAGGTCTGTGCAGTCTCACAGGAACTCATACAATAATAAAAGTCGGAGCAACCAAATCGATTTTAAAGAGTATCCCGGCGAACGCAAGGGTACCCTCTCGCAGTTTCAATGGCCTCGAGAAACTGATTGCAAAATGCCTCCAATCGAATCATACATTGAGACGAGATCGTAAGGGGCCCTTCTCAAGATCGACAGATATCGTTGTTCGTGGCTTTGGCTCGTTAAGTCGAATATCCTGGTTGAGCATGAAGTAGCACTCCGAGGAAGACTTCTGCTGGAGTAATTAATTACAAGTAGGGCCCTGTTTTTTCCTCATAGTGAAGATCATCGAGTGGAACGTGTAGGCGGGACATTTGAGTGGTAACCATATGGCTATTGGCTGTTAAGAGTCTACGTTCAAGACATCTCGAGATTACGAGGAACAAAATCGTCTGGGCCCTACATGCCACATCGCTGCAATTGTTAATTTACGATGGCCTCGCTTCCGTGGACCTGTACGCGTGCCGAGCCTCGTGGCTTATAAAGAACCGTGCTGGACGTCTTTAATATAAATGTGACATTAGAGGCTAAGACATCATATAAAAATGGTGTGCTGAAGAACAAGAAACGTCTCAAAATTGGGAATCTGTCTAGAAATCCATGGCACCTGCACAGGCACTATCGCGTTCCCCAATTCTAATATAATCTCCCCGATGCGTCTACCAAGAGTCAGCGTCCAATAAGCATTACCGAGTGTCACGCAAGACCAGAATATAGGGTTTCTGACGCAAGATAAAATGATGCATGTTGCTGCTGACTGGGCGGCCCGGTTTAACCGAATAGCAGAATTTGTAGCATGGCAGAAAACAACATACCGCGCACCTGGGTTGTCAATATCCCATCCCAGCTTAGGACCTTAAAATCTGACGTATAACAAGAGCTTAGGTTATTGCATATTGTTTTTCAGGCTAATATCCATCTCGGGTATGGTTTACTTTATGCTTCTATGCTCCTGATTTTTTATTGAAGAAAAACGTTGATGGGGACACTTGCAGGCGTAAGGTCTTTAAGGACGTATTGATGCTATAAATCTCGAGCTGTGATAACCAGAATATGTAGGAATGGTACCTGGATTAATGGACTCATGAATATGAAGGGGTCCAGAAAAGAAAAGCAGTTGCAGGACGAGGTGAAGTCGGGCATTCAGGTTTGGGTTGGAGTCTGTAAATAGCGCTAGCCTATTTAGTCACTCTTGGAATTTACCTTACCTCCAGCCATCTTATTACCATCCCAATCCATCAATGACTACGAACCAACCAGTCGCGACTGCTCACGCCTTACTTAGTGGGACGAAAGCAATAACCTTCAGACCATACTATCATCATTACGTTCTTTGCGGCCTAATTGTCCTCCCTTATGTCTGTTGATTTGGACGCGCGTCCTACATCACACTTGACTGTAGAAGCTATGTATTTTCAACGACATTACAACTGGTTATAATAGACACACACATCTATTGGAGAGGTGCTAAGTGGTGAAGGTTGGATCTGGGCGAATAAAAGATGAAAGAGTCACTTTAAGCAATAAGTAACTTGCATGTCTGAAAGATGCTTATTATATATCTTCTACGTATAGCTAGTAATCCTTTTCTAGATTGGCTAGCACGTTTCGATGTAAGCTGGTGCTCCCCTCTTGTCCCTTCTCAAGCCTAAATTTCTCATTGAATCATCTTATTTTGTATAATTTGCGTCCACCTGATAACACTAACGTGAAACTCGTTTTGACAATAGATTGGAGACGCTTTCAGACTTGTGTAGATGCAGAGACATAAGGTATGTATATTCCGAAGCTGAAGGGCAAGATGTTTTGTTTCATACTACCTATGGAAAAACAACGGCTGGGACTGGGGACAGGTTACGACGAGTCTGTCTTTGGCAGCAAACTGGTGCGGGTGAGCTACCGCCCTAAAGGTGTATGGTATATACCTTCATATACTAATCGGCAAAGTAGTCAAGATCCTTGGGGTAGCTCCTACCGTTCAATATAAAATTACATTTCGTACGCCGCTCTTAGACTTGTATCTCAGTTGAAAACAGGATTCGACGTCAAATCCATCATAAAAAGGCCAACCATCAGCAGGATTTATATCGAAATGTCGTAGACCAGGCCCTTTTTACCTTGAACTACAAGGATTTCAAGATTCTAGCTTTTTTGGTTTGGCAATAGGGTTTTCTCATACGGACGTTCGTGGCCTATCGTGTATTCAAAAGAAGGTCGGAAAAAGCATAGTTATGTCATGGAGCCAATAAGAGATGACACCTATCTTTGTGAGCACCTGATCGTCTTCTGTTCTATTTGAGAATTTATTGAACGCCTACTCTTCACGGCTTAAGTCCAGTGAAGGTGCAAGTGTTCTAAGTTTTAGGGTCTAACACCAACACCACGCATAGTTACCTTTCTTAACACTGCTAAGCCACTAACACTACTAACCTTGTCTTGATTTACTGCGTCCTACCTATATTTTCATTTACTTTCTACACAACCGACACAACTCTCACATAAAAAGCTTACTACCTAAGAAGGGCTGGTTCCACAGTCGACTTCCTAGTGCATTCTCATTAATCACAAGTACTTCTTCGGCAAACACCATACTTCCAGCAACAGAAGCCCCACTATTCAGCAAAAACAGTCAGCGCGAAAACAGTCAGGAACAAATTGTGAGAAACTTCAGGGAGCAACCGCTTAACACACCCATGGATAATGTCAATGAAGCCTTCCAAACAGGGACCGTTGACAGCTACAAAGAAAAGGTGCGCCGTATCGACAAATTAACTGCAGAGGAGCACGCACGACACAGAGTAATTCAGACGTTCTCCAAGGATATATCGCATTCAAATGGCCATTACCTTAACGCTTGTGTCTTCTTGCATTGGGACCGCCGCGCTAACGCAATCCATGAACTTGTACAAAAGAGGATACCTCAGCTCAGCTTGCCTGCGGATTTGATGTACTCGCTCGTGTTAGACTTGCCAATGCATATCAAGCTCGATTTACCATATGCATCCGAATTTGACCTACCTCCCACAGCGTACAAGAACGTGTTTCAACTTCAAGTAAGCGGCTGGAAGTTCGGTCCCTTGCAGCCTGCATATGACGGAAGTGAAGTGACTGCAGCAAGGATCGCGGTCAGGAGATTATTCCGCTTGACAGACTTCCCAGAAGTTGACCTTTTGGTTGTTGCTCCGTTAAACAAGAAGGACGCTGGTTGTATGCGACTGACGTTCAATTCGGAAATTGGTGCTGCTATCTTTTCGCGGGCTTTCATCAAGGTAAGCCACGCAACAAAATAGAAAACATGAGACTTCAAACTGATTGTAATCTTGACGCAGACCAAAGGCCTCTATAAAGTACCATGGAACTGGAAACCGAGCAAAGCTATTCCAGAACCTCCAATTTGCCGATTACTTACCGGAGCCAGCGACACGGTGATGAATGGATACAAATCCAAGACTGAGCCACTTTGTGCATCGATAGAATCCTTTAGAGATAAGATGTACGATAGTTCGATCATGATTGAATATTTCACGAACAAGCTTGATGAAGTCTATTCCGCCAATGAGGGTAGAGCGTACGCAGCTGCAATCAAGGATCAGCAACAGATTAGCGAGGACGCGGAGGAATTGATGGAACGAGCTGTAGATTGTTTGAAGGAGTGTTTCGAACAAGTTCAACAGCAGCAGGTAAACTTTTTAGGTAATGGTTAGTCCCTCTTCTACCGTATTCATGCAAGACTGACCAGTGTGACCGCACGCAGGAAATAACGAGCCGGTACGATCATCCGGTCGAAATACAGGAGCTATACAGCCCCGCTTACAACATCGCCAAGGTGACGACGTTGACGTGTTCAGTGCTCTCGAGAACACGATTTCTCGTGCTTAGGATCCTCATATATCCACTATAAGCTATAGTGGGATCATTGGGCGCTCAAGGAGCTTACTGATGTCGTGAAAGGAGTAGTGCTAGTATAGCTTGAAAATGGCGTCCGGTGATAATTTCGAGGCTCTGATGTGGATTTGCTAAGCGTATCATAGACAGCGCACGTAATATAATGAGCTTATGGATTAGGACAGCTAGCCAAATCGTTTCTACAGGATGAAAAGCTCCTATACGTCGTCTCACAGGATTTGCCATCCATTCATGAAAATGCCGTTGAGAAGTCGGATATTGATAAGACTTTCGAATTGTAAAGCCAAATTGGTGTGTTTCTTGTTTGCTCTCACGCATGGAAATTGCAATATGAGAGATCTCAAAGATTACGACAGAACAGCAGCATTTCTAAGAATGTTGATACCCTCGCTAAAATTCAGTACGTATATTCCTCCGACCTTAATGGGCTCTGAAGTGTACTCTATTAATTTTTTAAAAAAACATCACTTCTCCCGATTGTTCTTTTATTATGCTACTGGTGACCGATTCGCTCTCTCTTGCAACCCAGCACGGACAAGAGGTAGTACATAACGCCTATAATCGATAGCATCGTTCAGATTGTCATAGCCACGAATGGATATAAGCTCCGCACCGAGATCTGCGTAGTCAAGAAGTGAATCGGCAACGGTTCGCGGAGATCCTACCAGCGCCGTTGATGCTCCACGAGCATTGGTAGCTGTAACAGTTGGATACCACAGCGCACGATCTTGAATCTCTCCTCGAGCTGCTATCTCCAGCAATCGTTGAGAACCCACGTTTTGCGGCGCCGGAGCAGGAGTAGGTTTTCCTGCTCCATTGGTGGAGGGGCCATGTGATTTCAAAACATCAAGCGTATGGTGTGCTTTCTCCCATGCGAGCTCGTCAGTCTCCGCCACTATGGGCCTGAACGTAACCCATATCCGTGGCCGGTCCGATTCAGCCCGACCTGCCTTTGAAGCTTCAGCATATATGCGATTGATCTGTTCTTTTGTTTCCTCCAGTGGCTCTCCCCATAGCCCGTAAATGTCAGCAAGAGAACCACCAATTCGGTATGCCTCATCGGAGGAACCCCCTACGGAGACAGGAATGGTGCCATTGACAGGTCGAACTTGATTACTGAACTGCTTGAATTGATAATACTGGCCGTTCCAGTCAAACGGATCAGCTGATTCCCATGCTCTGCGAAGAATTCGAATGTACTCTTCGAGTCGACCATACCGCTGCTCTTTGGTGAGGAAGTCACCTTCCTTGGCTTGTTCAGCATCACTGCCACCTGCAATGAAGTGGACCACAGCTCGACCTCTGCTGAGTTGGTCAAGAGTTGCCAAAGCCTTTGCTGCGACCGTTGGATATAAGGTATTGGGTCGAAGCGCGATAATCACCTTGATGTTCTTTGTAACAGCAGCAATTGTAGCGCCAATGGTCCAAGGGTCGAATGAGGATGAACCGTAAGGGATAAGTGTGTAGTTGAAACCATAATCATCAAGCGTTCGGGCATAGCGAACAAGGTAGTCTGGATCAACACCGGCACCAGGAATTGGGTTAATTTCATCTGATGCGTTGGGAGGCGTTAGGCTCATGAACTCGACTGGCATTGTTCTTAGTGTTCAGATTTCTTTGGTCTGGGGGAAATTTGTCGTTATCGGATTTGAAAGCAGATAGGCACGTCTTTGAGTGAGATACTGTGCCATAACGACAGATGCACGAAGATGGCGTCTTAAGTCTATCCGTCCAACTAGGCTTTGACTCGAATCGTTTCATGCAACTCAAGAGATAGGCCTGAGTAATTATGATCTGAACTGTAGACTCATTTTCAAAAGAAGCAAACACTCCATGCTTTCGAACATTGTGATAATACCATTACTGTATTCGCTCTAGCGTGTTCAGCCACCATAACTTCACTAGCGCTCTTTGGACTGCACCCCCTTTCTCCACCACATAAATCATATCGCCTATCACAAAATCAAGTTGTCGTTGCGTCTTTGTGCCTTCATTCTAGATATTTTTGCGATTCTTCTTTGCGAAATGACTGCAGGAAGCCTGGCCGCGCTTGTAGTCAAATATGCTTCACTGTCAACCGCCGTCGCCGTCGGACTCTATGCTGGATTCATAGGTCTTCTGACAATGCAATCCCTTCAAACGCATGTGGTCTATCTCCATAAGGTACAGATGACGTGGTTTAAAGATCTGAATACACCCGAATTTTTTGGTTTCATGCACAATCAAGTCACCGCCTTCGGCGTCCGCTCCTTGTCCGGGGAGGATGTATACGCATGGCATATCTTGCCCATTGAATTGTACCGGAAAAATGAGGCCTCGCTTTTGGAAGAACCTTCAGGCTTCTGCCCTGATATCACAGCGAGAAAGGCATTCGCGTTGTTACACGACGATCCCGAAGCCATATTGATTATTCATATGCATGGTGCTGCGGGAACTGTGGGATCGGGTTACAGAGTTCCCAATTATCGCGCCCTTTCAGCGGGCAACCCAAATAAAATTCACGTTATAACCTTCGATTATCGAGGATTTGGCCGCAGCAAAGGAACGCCGACTGGACATGGTGTGCTAGAAGATGCGATTTCAGTTGTACAATGGGCTATAGGCGTGACGCAGATGCCACCATCACGGATTCTCATCTTCGGCCAGTCGCTAGGAACCGCTGTTAATCTAGCTGTGGCAGAGCATTTTTCTCTGCAATCACCTCCGATTGTGTTTTCCGGGCACGTTCTTGTGGCCCCTTTCTTGGATGCTCCGACATTGATGGCTACCTATCGTATAGCGGGAACGATACCTCTTTTAGGACCTATTGCCAGATTTCCAGTGCTATTCAACTACCTCAAACAATACCTGGTGCACAAATGGTCAAGTACCGATCGTATCGCAAGATATGTTCATGCGAATGAAGCTAATAGCCTTCCCTATCGAATCACTATTATTTATGCGGAAGATGACTTCGACGTTCCCTCGACACATAGCCAGGATTTGTTCTGGCATGCAGTGAATGCGACAAAGGCCACAGGTGTTAGTCGCGGGGAACTGGAGCAGGTAAAGTTGGAGGGAGGCGCGGATCTTGGGCCGGCAGGCACAGTTATGAAGTGGCATACAGAGACTGGAATTCTGAGAGTGGAAATCTTAAAAACAGGGCTTCACGATGTGATCATGGGCAATCCGGTGATCACGCTAGCCGTGATGAGAATCCTCGCGAAAGTTTAGAGGCAAGGCTTATGATCTTAGTGGGGCAGTCACGGGTAGCCGCGAGGATTCCATGGGGTTAATAAGCGCGGCACTTCCCCGCCTCCTACACCCAAGCTGTTGGTCTCCACTCAGTATCTGGAGACTTAAAAACATTCTAGTCAACCATCGAAGTAGTTCTCTCTCCGCGTTATTCGTCGAGTGGCCAGAAATGCATGTTTTACACGTTATTGCAGCTCTACCGATTCTGGTATTTGCAAAGATACGCCCTGGTACTCTACCAGAGTCTTTCGTTGAACCACTGGTAAATCCTCCGCCATGGCAGATTCACGAATACAACGATAACACATATATTTTACGCCAATCGGGAGTTACGGAGTCTGAGAAACCATTCCTTTATTTGCTATTTGGCGAAGAGAAAGTATTCCTATTAGACACCGGATCAGGGTATGTAAATACCGAATGTCCTCCATTACGAAGCAAGAAAATCGACCCAAGCTGATGACCTAAATAAAAGTGATGGCCGTCCATCTTCAGCAATAGCGGATACTATCAAAAGATACATGAGACGAAGGTCATATTCTGGAGATCATGAAGAATTGCGAAAACGAGCGGCCCAAGGACACTCTTCAATAGATCTGATAGTAGGACATTCGCATTCCCACGATGACCACATCGATGGCGATTCTGATATACTATATTTCACTTCCCCTTACGTAAGAAAGACGACAGTGATCTCGCCTTTCAACATCACGGCGCTCAAATCTGCATATTCAATAGCACATTGGCCAACTTCAGAAGGAAGTTTGGATTTAGGGAAGCGGATTCTAGACATCATACCTTTGCCCGGACATAACCCTGAGTCCATAGCAATATATGATCGGCAAACAGGGTTACTATTGACTGGAGATTCAGTCTATCCTGGTCGACTGTACATACCCGTTAATGCTACTAGGACATTCAAAGCATCTCACTCTAAGCTTGAGGCGTGGATTGTGGGAAAGGAAGTAAGTTGGGTACTTGGATGTCATATTGAGCAGAAGAGAACCCCATTTGAAGACTATCCAGCAGGAACTCATCGCCAACCGCATGAGCACGATTTGCAGCTCAATGTGAGTGTTCTACGGGATGTTGGACTAGCGTTAGAATCTATCCAGGATGGGGAAGTTGGTACTTTGCGATTTGCAGATTTTTCGATTGTTGTGGTTGGGGAGATATCATAGCAATATTAGTGTGCATCTCTGGCGCAAGCGGCTTGAGGATAGAATGAGGAGGAAAGATACAACAGTGACCTGTGGAGCTTACGAGTAGCAAAGGCACGCGTCGCAACAATGTTGAAAGCACCACTATTTCCTGGCAATATTGACTTTCAAGAGTTCCGGGAGCCATCCTGCGTAGCAAGATTCGTGAACGCGGTCGTTACCATGGCATTTGTTTACATTGATGACGTCAACACGACAGACTTTCTTCAGCATGCTACTGATACTCTCGCGTTCTTACCTACTACATTGTATAGACCTTACCTAGTGTTATCAGTTTGCAGGTCTCCTTCCATGTCATAAGTGATGCTCTCTACATATACTGTCATATGAACAAGTTGACTGACTCTTTTCGTTCATTAGAATACCTTGCCTGGACATTGCCCACATTGTAGCTCCCACCACCTCCCACCTTGCACCAACGATGAAGCCCCTATATGCTATGGGTGTAACTGGCACTTTGGTTACTGTGTTTGCGAGCCGCCTGTTCCCCGCCCTTTTCAAGCTATGCCTACAAATGTGCAACCGGTTTTGAGATAATCAAATTCCCAAAGTAATTCAAGGACGAGGTGCAGCTCGAAATTCTTGACCGCCCCGAGCAAATGCTTACTCATGCCTCCGACATGTTGACAAAACCTCAAAGTCATAAAGCTCACTTCGTCCAGTTAAATTCTGGCCTCCTACGTTAATATACCAGCTAACAGATTTTTAGCGCTGCAAACAGTACGCCAAACAGCTCACCTTCTCAAGGTGGACAAGAGCGAGCCGTTCGACCTGAGTTGGGGCTCGGCATTGAAAGTGGAATTCCGTCGCTACCAGCTTCCTTGACCGGAACCGTCACTGCGCAGCCCACAATGAAGGACCCACTGATCCGACTCGTGAAGGAAAAATTTGATGACATCGGAAAAGAAGTTATAGCCAGTAGGAAAGCCCAGCAACTACTCAAGATGAAACTTGAGTGGCTCAAAAAGCAGTATAACGCCCTGAAAGAGGAAGTGGGCCCAGCACAACAATGTGTCTCTGAATCATTCGGACTTCTACTTGAGTGGGAGAGCATCGGAAGGCGACTACAGATGAGAGAGGGTCGACTAGGATATTTGGAAGCTCTGCGTCAGTTGAGCTTGATGGATGAGAATGACGAACGTATCGCGGAGATTCACGCCGTTATGGCTAGAGCAGAAGGTCAAATCGGCAGTCAACAGTCACATGGGTACACTCTTACTTCGCCAGAATTTGCCGAAGAATGGGTCACCGAAGCAATTGCTGAGGATACGATGGATATGCTGCGTAAGATGGGCGAGCTTGGAGATGAAGAAGGTGGCGCTGATGATGAGGACGATGCGGCATATGCAGCTGGTGTAAATGCATTCTTGGCTGCTGTCGAGGATGATATTAGGGAGCCGGTGGATTTTTGAGCTAGTAGGATTTAGGGGTATTGCCGAATTTCTATGCTGAATGAGGTCTCATGGAACTCGATTACGCTGGTGGCACTGATTGAAGCTGATGGTTTTTGAGGCTGCTTCCAGTATAAGTATGGACACACATGGATTTCGACTGACTTCATGCCATTCGATCAATAGCGAAGCTCGAAGAGGGAAACAACAACTCTGTGTATAGTAATAGAAAAGAACGCCCCTTTTCAAGATGCATCCTTATTTTGAGTTTTAAGTGTAAAGCTGGCTTGGTGAGAACGAGTATAGGAGCAGGTCCAGAGCCCCGTTTCCCGCTGGACCTTACTGTAATTCGATTTCGGGCATCATAGCCTCGTCCTCTATGGATTCTCTTCATATTGCTTGTCGAAATTCATACAGTTAATGGAGTGTGATGAGGTTCGAATTACTCCTAAGGTACGGGAGATAAAACGGCCGAGAATAACCCCCCGTCATCGATCTAACTACTTTTGGAGTCTGATCTCACCTCTAAAAATGTCGCGCTCAAGTAGCCAACTGCCCAAACAATCATGGAGAATCATTTGTACCTTGCCTCTCATGTACTCCAGAAGCGTTTGAACAACAATCTTCTTGTATTGTACTCAAAGGTAGGAATTATCTTTGCAAAAGCCACAAGTATTGTTCTAATTTTACTTTTGGTATCTGGCGTACTACGCGGTATCTCTCAACACTGACACCTAAAGCTTCGAATACGGGCTCCCCGTCTCATTGTCCTTCCTGGCAATCGCTGCCTTCTTCATGGCTTCTTCATCACTAGTTCCAGCACCCCTATCTCGGTCCGTAACCTCTGTGGACGACTTCTCTGCTTTCAAGCTGGCTGGATCTCCCAGCATCGATCTCGGCTGCTCATTTTTGGTTCCAGCCTTGCTTTTCATTTCTCCAGCCTCATCTCTGTATAATTTGGAAGCGGTGTCTGGATGGGACATTGTTCCCCGGACCTTGGCGGAGTGTGGTTGCTCTTTGGACGATGGTTTGCGCGGCTGAGGTTCGCCTGATGATTCATTCTCTCCAGCGTCATTAGACACCTGCTGCGATGAATTGCCAGATTCTGATTTCAGGCTGGCTGGATCGCCAATCTTGCTGGGATCTTTGTTTTTGACTTTATCATACTTTGGATTGCCCTTGGTGCCCCGAACGGTTGCTGAATGTGGTGCCATTACTATATCTTTTCTGTTTCTGTTTCTGAAGCTATAAGATATAGATCTCAAGTGAAATGGAGAATTCGAGAATGTGTTACCTTTTCTTAGGTTAGTCCCCACACTCGACTGGTATAAGCAATTTGATCTTACTTTACTTTTGAAGTCGGTCTATTGGCATGAAACGTTTCAACTAGTATTGCAGAGTACACTTCTATGTATATATATATCTGGATATATATGCCTAGCAAATGTTAACTCAAAAAGCGTCATCCCGAGGTTTAATAATATCAACTTCGCATGGTGACGTCTTCCATTCCAAAGTATTCCCCATCTGTGCTTTTGGACCAACATAGACAAGAGTAATTCCTAGGCAATTTAAGAATCGCATAGCCGAATACCCCACACAATCATCGCCAGAGCAGTCCGTCCAGCGCTGTGATTCGCGAAGAGTTCTAAGTGCATCACATGACGTCCAGATTGGGCGATACCCCCATTATCGAAGTCTGCGAGCGACTTCATCAACGGTCATCCTTTTGACAGTCGCTCTGAAAATACACATTTCGACAAACTGTCGACAGGCTTGTAGTTTACGATCAGGCGGCTCAGCCTTGCCGATCCTAAGGCTTATCCGATGCCCTATGCAGCCACGATAAGCTATATGCTTCGACTCGGGAAATAGAACGTAAATGGAACAAATCAAACAGCCCCAAACAGCATGCTTCCGTACTAAACGCAATTGTGCGAGTTGTGCGAGTTGTGCGCAGCAGATTTACATTCAAGCCGCTCCAAGTATGACTCTGAAGCCCGTTCTAGTCTTGGCTCTTCCAACAATTGCCTACCATGGCTGCAATCAAAACGCATCACTCACCTTCTCACGCCTTAATCTCTGTTTAATTTGGTTCAAATCACTCATGTAGACGCTGCCGTTTGAGGAAGTGTACGAGGTGCGTGGAAACATGTATGAGAAATTCGAACTCACCCTTGTGGCCGCTCAACGGTCTCCGTATGAGGGCCTCCCACTTATAGCCATGTCACTTTCCCTCTCTTTCAAATCAATCATCAACCTTCGGTGGATCCAATACTCAAGATGGATGTTGAGGCTTCGGCGACAATCACCGATGTGGGAGATATCTTGTTTGATAGCATGAGAACGCCTCCAGCAGAAATGTCTTCCACAAAAGTAGTGGCTTGGGTGGCCGAGTCGTCGAACCCTACATCTACTTGCCAGTAAGTGGATTGTAAAGCTTTGGAGACACTCTCTTGTAAGGCTATTATCAGTGTTCACCACAAAACTGGAACTTTCTATTACGGCCACTCACGGCAAAGCTCCCATGATTAGGCTGTTGATCGCACATGCTCGTGTCAATGAGAAGCGACCAACGCAGAAGGGATGAAAGTTCTTCACATTACAGTCAAGAAGAGACATAGACTTGCAATGCCTCAGCTCATCTCCGTAGGGGCAAACCTCAACGCTCCGGTCCCATATTGGACACACCACTCCACCATGCCGTTGACCGTGGTGAGCTCTCTGAAGTGGAGTTCTTCCTTAAGGAGGTCCAAATGTCGAAACTACGAATACCAAATTATGTACGCCACTTCACTAGGCATGCATTTTGGGCCATCCTCAGATGGTCGAGCACTTCATCAATATTGGTGCTAACCTGCAAGCACTAAAGACGCGCTGGGAACGCCGCTTCAGTATGCAGTTTCATACGGACGTATGATGCTCTGACTAGCGAAAAGAAAATAGCATTGCACTCCATCGTTGGCCATGAAGGTGATGAGCTTGTTAAGGTTCTGCTGGATAATGGCGCAGAGATTGGCCCACGCGAACAATATAGATCGACTCCTCTGTACATGGCTGCTCAGAATGGTCGTACCCGATCAGCCCAGTTGCTTATTGAAATTGGGGCTGCTATTTCCGCAGAGAGAAAAGGTCACTGCGCTACAAAAGGGCGCTCTATCATTGAAGCAGCTAAAAAGGCCAGGAGTAGGGAGATTGTGAAATTCCTCGAGACTGCTGCGGCTGGTCAAGTTCTTGTTCAATCGGATAAGATCGTTGGTGAGCTACTCGCATAGAGAAGCACCTGGTTTTGAGATACATATTAACAGAATTGTAGAAGATTATGCCAATTTGAATAGTTGTACTTGAAAGGAGCGGTTTGAGAAATATATCGTAACGGGTTCATGGTTGATTTACTACTTCCCAGGCTTTGGACAGATTTCGTTCCTCTACCTCTTCCGTCCACTTTCCTTGGACATTGTATCGTGCTACTGCGGTTGTTCATCCTCTCTTTGTATTCAGATCCTTATGAATTATGTTTATGCCAAATTCCTGTGACATGGATATACTGTCAAGAAGTGAATAAGTCTATCGTGCAGTATACGTACTATACTATTGACAACAATAGTTATAGAAAAACCACCATTAGTTCAAGCTTCGGTGAGATTCACTTCCCACTCTGTCGAGTGATAATTAATCAATTATGATACTCTATAATAGCGGACAATATATACACTCATATCCAGCACCTAAAATTCCTTACATCAATCCAACCTTACTCGAAGTAACCATCTCCGACCTTACAACGCAGCAACAACAATCCCAAAAGCACCGACAACCATCCCCGCAGCCTTCCCACCTATCGTAGGAGCAGCCCCCGCAGCACTAGACAAACTACTAGCACTACTAGCAACGCTACTCGCACTAGCAGCAACACTCGACAGCGAAGCAGGAAGAGAAGTACTACTCATAGTAGCCGAACCTTCAGCACCACCACCATTAACCGCACCAGATCCACCCACACCTGCTTCACCCCCCGCACCGTTAGCTCCGCCCAATCCTGCACCACCGACAGCATCACTGGCGCCTGCTGCGCTACCGGTGCTAGTGCTGTTTCCGCTTGTAGCGGCCGCGCTGATGGAGGAGAGGAGGGAGGAGGCTGATGCGCTGAGGGAGGATGCTAGGGAGGCGGTTGCGGATTGGCCGCCCAGGTAGGATATTGCGGCGGCGCCGCTGAGGGTTGTGGTTATGGTTGTGGATGCGGAGGTTTGGGTGCGGGTTATTGTTGTGTCGGAGGATTGGGAGACGGTGAGAGTGGTGAGGAGGAGGGTGAGGAGAGAAGATTTGATTGCGACCATTTTTGGATAGATTTGGAAGTGTTTATTTGATGAGTGTGAATGTGATTTGACTTGCTTGAGCGTTGAGTAGAGTATACAGTGGCAAAGACTTGATTAAAGAATTCGAAGATAGAGATTTGATACGTGGAAAGGATGACGGAAAGATTGAAAGAGAACATAGGTACTTAGCTCTATATACCTACCCGAATTCCAAGCTAAATCCCTAATCCAACGCTACACCTTACACAGCCCTAACGCAACCTGCTAATAATTACATACCAAATACGTTACCTCTTTTCCATTCATTAGAGACAGCTCACACGCTTTTACCCTGATGAGGTAGTGACGAGCTAGATGGACTAGGGGAAAAGGTTAAGCTGTAGGTAGTAGGCCTCCTTGGGGAGCTACAGCAGCGATAATTACATCATCAACCCTGCGATCATGCAGCTACTTCTGTACTTGTTACTGCTCTCGTCCCTAGATTGGCTTATTTCATTAGAGCATATTGACTCGCGCTGGATCCGAGATCCAAAGATTCCCGGGAAAGCGGGTCAAGATGGAGATCATCGCTTGAACGACGAGGTGACGTTAATCGTTAGAAGAAAAAAGTGGGGCATTGAAATTACCGCAAATGGAATAGCTCTGGTTTGGTTCAAGTTATTTCCATTGTCGATAAAACAAATGGAGTAGGAGGTCACGAGATCTATTCTCGAAATCAAGCACTGTTTTCCATACCTTGAATGTTGTAATCTTATCAAATATCAGAACAAGCATGAAATCACTCCACTAAACTTGTCACAAAAACTAAACATTCATAAAAGAGTAACATGATGATACATCCACCATCATCCAAAACACCCGCCTTCACCTACTCCTAAACCCCCCTAACCTTCCTATAACTCGGCGGCCTCAACCTCCTCCCCACCACCCTCACCACCCAAGGCGGCCCCAACGCAACCGCAAGCACAAACCCAACTCTCCACAAAAACCCCACACTAATCACAAACCCCAAATCGACATACCCCCCCAAAAACGGCAAACTCCCAAAAAACGCAAGACCAGTTCCCAAGATAGAAAATATCATAATGGGGTGCCACGTCACAATCTCAGCACATACCATACCCAATTCATTGAGTATGAGAACAGTGTAGGAGAGTGCTACCATTTTCTTGAATGTGGCTATTTCGTTTGGTGTGGGTGGTATATTTGCGCCTACTCCTTGTGACGGTGTTTGGGGGGCGCGTCCCACGCCGACGAGGAGTTGTGATAGGCCTTGTATGATACACCCTTGGTATATGGAAATGGCGACCCATATGAAGAATGTCCGGTAGGAGAGTGTACGATTCGTAGTTAATTCGGCGTAGAGTTCTGGATAGAGGTTCGCAAGGGATTCGTCTACGTCGCGGTCGAGGACGAGACTGAATACTGGGGCAAGGGTGTAGATTGTTGCGTAGCCTACAAGGAGCCAGTCCTGTTTGAATTGATGGGTTAGTAATGATTGCTTGGGAGAGAGAAGGATTGAATTCGAAGGTGAAAGGAAGGACTTACGCGGTATAAAGCATTGGGCTCAAACCCGCCAGCGATACTAAACATAGTCTGACACACCGAAATAATCAAACCACGATGTATGACAAACTGCCCCAACTTGGCACTCCTCTTATAACTGTTCCGTCCATGCCACACCAAGAGCTTGGTGAGGTAGCAGAATTGCTCAATGGAGAAATCCGCCGCCAGTGATGCTTGTCTTCCCTCTTTCCCAACGATGCCCACTCCAACATCTGCGGCTTGTATCATGGAGACGTCGTTGCCACCATCGCCAATACAGCAAATACGTTTTTTGGTATATGCTCTTATGAGTTTTGCTACGTCGGCTTTTTGCGTGGGCGTGCAACGGCATGCAACCACCGTTGGTAATTTCACAGCAATAGAAATAAACTCATCGCGGTGGTATTGTAGCATCAGCGCCAGGGACTCTCCATCGATGAGCAGACAGGCATCTAACTTTGATCTCAAAAACTGGAGAGAATCAAGCGCTAAATCTTTTCTCTTGACTTTAGCAATCGTATGAATATACTGCCCCCTAGCAACAAGTTTCGACGACACGGCAACACAACGCGCCGTTTCCACTTTATCACCCGTAAGCATCCAAATTTTGATGCCGGCATTGCGGAGGAGTTCCAGTGATGGTTTTACATCCCGTTGGAGTTTGTCTTCTACGCCTGTTATACCTAGGAGTTCCAGACCGTTTTCGAGGTGGCTTGATATGACTTCTTGCATTGCCGTGTCGCGGCCTTGGAGAGAGAGGGAGGCATTGGAGTAGCGCGTCGTGAATTCGCTGTATTGGGATTGTGATAGCTTTTTGCGGCCGATAACTAGAGTGCGGAGACCCTCTCGTGCCATGTTTGCTGTTTCTTCATCTAGCCAGTCGTTTGTGGAGACGATGGTCGACATGACTGTATCGGCGCCTTTTTGGTAAAAGTATATTTCACCTTCTTTTTCAGTGTCGGTTTCGCCGGTGAGGAACTGAACTATGATACCCATGCGTTTACCCTCGGATGTGAAGGGAAAAACGTTGTGGATGCGGACGCGTACGACTGTTTTACCTGTTTTGGTAGATTGCAATACTATGCTGTGGCGATCGCGCTGGAGGAGCCGTAGACCGATCGCTTCTGTCCAGCGAACTATGGCTATCTCGTCTGGGGAGGAGGCTTGGTATGTTACGGTGCTTTGACCGTCGATTTCTTCGGTTGTGGGAGTGACATTGTGGCATAGTGCCAGTGCGAGGACTAAGTCTCGGACACGAGATCCTATTTCTCTTCTGGTTCTCGTGGCGGTGTTGGTGCCGCCAGTGGTGGTGAATGGAGTGGAGGGTGTAATTAGAGTGCTTGAGTTAGGAGAGTCGGATTGCGGGGAGAAGGCTTGGTTTATATATGATGATACTTCGTCCATCGCTTCATTGGCGTAAGATACTGTTCCCACGTGTATTTTCTTGAGCTCCATTTCTGCGGAATGTTTAGCTATCAGTTCAAATTATCATGAAGAAAGACAGTGATATACCGTTTTGAGTCAAAGTCCCCGTCTTATCGCTAAGTAGGTATTCCACTCTTCCCAGATCTTCAGGGATAGTACTCGTCCTGACCACCGTCCCTGGGATCCCCTTGTCATGCTCAATGAACCACGCATAAACCGTCTTACCCATATCAAGATTAACCCTCAAACTGATGGGCACAACTGTGGAAAATAGGATCAAAAACCTCATAACACTGATATACCACTTCCGCACCTCCTGATGTTGTGTCCTCCCAATCAATACGAGAATAAGGGAAAGTGAAAAAGTGAGGGCGCAGAGAATCTTGGTGAGAGAATTGATTTCCAACTCAAGGAGACCAACTTTTGAGCGGGATGATGATGTTGAGAGGGCTTGACGGGTTTGAGAGCCGGTGTAGATTACGACAGCATAGACTGTTGAGGTGGAGGCTAGAACCGTGTTTGCCCAGGCTGTGTTGTCTATGCTTAAGGGAGCGCGCTTTGGTGATGGCGGCGCTTCATCACCAGGAGAGGTAGGCTCAACTAATTCGAGCATACCGACAAATTCGTTGACTTTTCTGTCTGGTTTCCCAGCTGTGACTTTCAGGTTTGTGAATCCGGATATGTCAAGGGACTGGGAGAGTTGGCATGGGATGCGCAGCTTCCAGTCGGTTTCTCCGTCTAGTTGGTCTGTTCGAATAAAAGCTTCTCCGCTAGATTCGGACTCAGTTGGCGCTGTTACTGGTGCCGGGATAGATGGAGTAGGACCCTCCGTTTCAATTAAGGATTCCTCGACCACCGTCTCTAGAGGTTGATGAACCATTTCCACCGTGGAAACATCATTGGAGATGCTCTTGAGAATAACGACATCAGCCGGAACCCTTTGATTCTTGTCCAATCTGATCACATCTCCCACTTTGATATCCTTAGACGGCCTAGGTACCTCCCTGTATTTCACATGTCCAGCATCGCCATTCAAAACAGCACTCCCATTCCTCCTCCTCTTCTTCCCACCCCTGGCCCCTTTGACCCCACCATTCACATCCTCAAAAACGACGACGGTATATCCCTCCGAATTAGCCTCCGCATCTCGCCTCCTCCGCGCAATGTCATCCATCGCTTCTTTCCCCAGTGTGACAGCCAGAACAAAAGCCAAAGGTGCAATATATGTCGTTAAATAACCGATCCGCAGAGCGGGTATGATTTGCGACAACGCTACAAGTAAAAAGTACATGTTAAGGAAGAATTTGAATTCGCCATACAGTGTTCTCGGGACGAAACTCCAAGGGGTATATTTGGCATTTGAAATCGCATTTGGAGGGAAGCGGGTGGGCTGGCGTGATCCTACTGCTATGGAGCGGTTGGAGGAAGGGTCGTGGTCGTCTTCTGGTTCCTCATCTCCTTCATCCTCAGCGTGACTATTATCCAGAGGTGAAGAAGATGATCGGAATGAAGGTAGTCGTAAGGTCGAACTCAGTTTCGACAAAGTAGTCGTTGGCCTGGGTCTCCGCCTGCCCGACCTTTTCCCCGTGGTGGCGCCATTTGAATGTAACAAAGGCGCACCATCGTGAGTGCTGTCAACGCTCCCACTACTCTCCCTATTTGCCTCGCCAGGCCCGTTATGTAATAACTCTTCCAAATCTTCATCTTCGTTGCGGGGCCTACTTCGTAATCGTCCTGCTCGTAGGTTTCGTAGGGGTATGTGCCTGTGCCGACCGAAATCGTGGGTGTTGCTGCTGGAGTTGCGGGAGTGGAAGGGGGATGAACTGTGGTGATTCGATGTTGAGGAATGGGGTGCCAGTCCTGCTAGTTCTAGGTCGAGATCGAGGTCATCATCTGTGTCATCGCCTGCTGGGTCTGGAGCGTTGGGTTGGTGGTATTGATGTGGTGTCGACATGCTTCATTTGTTGCTGTTATGATATTTGAGGATCTGGGAAAGGATATTTATTGCATGTTTCAAGGGATGTGCTCCCAAGACACTCTTCCCTCTTCCCTCTTCCCCGTTTTGCTATCTAGGCTGCCAAAGAGAAATTCGTAATATTCTGTCTGCATGGAGTAGTGTCGCTTCGGAGGTGCCTGCGGAGGAGACGGAGCGAGGAAGAGGAAGTGTGCATGAGAATTAGTGAGCAAATCACATGAGATGATTCTCAAACTCGGTGTGGATTTTTCCTTCTTCTAGGTAGGGGCAAGATCAACTCTAAGGCAATTTAATTCTGTTGGCTTGTACAAGTTTGTTGTATTTACAGAATAATAGGAGTAAGTACTCCCATAGCTAGACCCTGAGCTCGAACAAAGAAAGCCACATGTCCCAAGCAAGCGGGAGAGGGTGCCGGTGGAGCGACCCGTGCGCCGAAGAGCAGCAAGCAATGGAAGCTTGAAATGGGAGGGAACCATTCCGTGCTCATCATCAACCACCACGTGTCGACAACGAAATAATTCCCTTTCACCGTGATGCCGTTCGTTTGCACCATCTAGCACCGGACCCCCCCAATAATACCCTTCTGTGTATAGGTGCTTACCCCCTAAGTTCTTGCTACTGTACTGCCGACTCTACCCTGTACCCCCAACCACTCGCTCCCCCAATCCTCGATAGCCTCACACTCCCTGATGTATGCAACTTTGCTAATATAGAATTCGAAGTACTTCTCCTTGGATTTCTGCGACATTACACTATTTAATACCACTCGCCTCACGCAATGGCATCCCACGAAGAGGACGAGGGGCCCGATTTCTCCTATGCTTTCCCCAATACCGCATCTGGGGGCGCATCAAGTTGGAATCCTGCATTCCGACCAGACCACCATTCTCCCACGAAACATAATTTCTCCGCCGCGGAAATGGCATCTTCAAATTCTCATGCATCACCAGAACCATCACACTCGCACTCACAGTCACAGTCACAACCTCAACAAGATGATGACGATGAGGACGAATTACCAGCACATCCCACTGCAAGTCAAGGTCAAGACTCGTTGGAACGGGCTTGGAAAGCGCCAGCGCATTTGATAGCTACGGAACCAACATCCGACGACGATTTCTTTGATCGGTATGGTGGGAACGAGGGGGGTCAGCCACAGGCGCAGCACGCGGATGTGCACGAGGCATGGGAGGCCATACGGCAGGAGCCGACTGCGGAACCAGTACCTCAACAATCTGAGGCAAACGAGGAGCGCCATGTGGGATCCGAAGGGGATGTTGAGAACGTGCAAGACCACCAGGGGCAAAGGCAAGAGCAAGAGCAAGAGCAAGAGCATCCTCCAGCGGAAAGTGCGCCTATGGAATCCTACTTTCCCGAGCAACCTTCGGATCTTGCAATGGAAGAGCCGGCGCAGCATGATCATCCGGAGGACACTTACGATTATCAAGGAGAGGCTACGACGTTAGACGAGGCTGTCCAAGAAGATCCAGAGGCTTCTCTTGTTGCTAATGCTGCTACGCCTGGTGGCTTTGAAGGAGGATGGAGTCAGGGCGATGATGCTTGGGATCTGGATACTGCAACGCAAACACCATTGGATGCGGCGCAGAAATTTGGAGCGAACGATGCTGGGTACATGGCAATCGGAGATGTGGAATCCCCTCAGGAATCCCAAAAACAAGTGGCTGCAAATGTTCTAGATTATCAACAGCAAGTGTTACACCTCGAGCAGGAAAATAAGCAGAGTATGGACAATGCCAAAGCAAAGGAATACGCTGTCCCACCCGAAGCAGATGCTGAAACTTCAACAACTCCGGACTTGAAGTCTGCATTATCCCCGTCAAAACTAGTAGCGCCAACAGGCCCATCACGGGCGTCACAAGCATCTCCCGGGCCGGAACCGGAATCAGATGGGAGTCATGCAGATGATACAAAATTCAATTATGGATCTGATTTGGGGGCAGAGCCACAATCGGGAAACTTGGGCATGATTGCACCCGCAAAGTCCACACCACAAGCGGAAGGAGAAGAACAATCTGCGCCGGCAGCGGACCTCAATTGGGATAATTCAGAGGATGTGGACTTTGGGTTTGGAACCGAGGCAACACCAGAATCACAGGACCTGGACATAGGTGCTCCTGTCGAATCGGGATCACATACTGAAGCAACGGAAAATTCTGCGCCATCAGCAGACGTCGATTGGGGTACTTCAGAAGATATAGACTTAGGATTTGGCACCGTCTCCGATAAGGTTGACGACTTTTCAAAAGACATCACGACTGCACCGACCACCACCACCAACGGCGGCGACGCTGGCGAGACTGACTTGTCTGCAATATGGTCAGCCGAGCTCGGCGATGATGATTTACTTTTAGACGAAAACGCAGCAGCAGCATTTGCTTTTGAAGATGATGGTGAAGGATTTTTAGACGATTTTCCGGGACAAGAAAATGCAGGACTAGGTCTACTCGACACCAATCTCTCCCAATCCGGGGGTAGAGGGCACATGAGACAAGCGTCTGTTAAATACACACCAGCGGACGCTCTTGCGCCTGCTCCGGTCACACCGAGTAATCCTTATTTACCGCAGGCTCCTCAGTTTACGGATTTGTCGCCAAAAACTCAGCAATCGAAAGTGGATAGAAGGGTCAGTATGGCGAGTCCATACCAAGCGCCTTATCAACCACCACAGGTTACGAGACCGGGGCTGCCGACCGGGGAGAGTTTCGCTGATAAAGCGAAGGGTGGGTATAGCTCACCGTACGACTTGCCGGAAGACTTGAATGTATCCCGACGACGGCCCGCGCACCACAAGATACAATCGCCTCAAATCCAACAAACGTCTCAACCACCGCCACGCCTCAGCAGCATGCAATCCAGTCCAGCGCTCAATCAATCTCAGCAGAAACCAACACCACCACTATCTTCTTTCGCTGCTCGGAATAACTTTACTCCACCCTCATCAAGTCACTCTGTCCAAGCTCCTCATGCTGATGGTGCGTTTGGTGGACCATTGGGTGGAAGCACCAGTCCTGAAGCTGCGGCAAGGAGACAGCCGCTCAATAGGAGTACTAGTGAGATGTTTGCTGAATTGCCTGTTGTGCAGAGGCCGCAGAGAGGAGCTACACCTTCGGGTCGGTTTACGCCGCAACTCCCAGGGCAGGCTACGGGGATGGCGCCGACTATAGGACGAGGGAACTCTTACTCTGTGCCACCTCAAGCTTCTGCGCAAACTGTGCCACCTCAACACCCGGCAGCTCAGCTCCAGGCTCCTGCTAGAATAGCACCGTATGCAGAGGATACTAGCCAGCTAAATCGAATAAGTTCGATACCTGCCCAGCCACCTGTGTCGACACGATACTCACCTGCCATTCCACCCGCGGCGGGCGTACAGAGAGCTCCATCATTTCCGGTGCCTTTACCAGTGGCAGCACCATCATCTGCACCACCTCCAGGTCCTTCCAGATACTCACCTGCCCCCTCTTCAACACATCCTTCTGTGCCGAACGCGCAGCCTAGGTATACTTCTCAACCACCTCCAGCAGCGCCGCCACGAGCAATCAGCCAACAATACGCCCCACGGACGTCGAGTCCTTTAGCCTATCATGCGCCATCTCAGGAGCAAGCACATCACATATCATCGACTTCGAATCCAGATGTGACAAGTCATCCATCTGATGGTGCTTTACATGGCAGACCCAACTATGATAGGAATGCAAGTCTGGCGTCCCAACAACCACTTCTAGAAACTCTAGCAGAAGATGAACCATATGGAACTGTCAAACCACTCCCACAAGCCCTTTCTTCGGCTGGGAGAACTGCCACGCCACCGCCAGCATCTGCTAGAAGTGGTCCGCCATCTTCCGTCAGTTCGCCTAGAAAACGAGCAAACTACGCACCACAACAGCCATTGGCTGCTGCTGTCGCTGATCCTGCGATCATTCCTCCGAGGAGATCACAGACTTCCTCACCTGGAGCTGCCTTGAAGAATCCACGATTGGCAATGACTAATTTCGATTCACCACGTCCAGCATCTGCTCATGGTCCTATATCTCCTAAGCTTGCTGTTGCGCAATTATCGAGAGCGCAGACTATGCCGCGACAACCTGCTTGTGAAGAGTCTAACTTGCTTATGCCACAAGACGACCGTGCTCAAGACCCTCTGCAAAGATGGAAGGGTGCACCGATCTTCAATTTTGGCATTGGAAGTTCTGTCGTCAGCTCTTTTCCAAAGTATGTACCCCGATATGGCGCTGGTCAGATTGGACCTATGATCAAGCCTACGCAGGATGTTGTGAGGACGACTACCATTAACGAGATCGTTCCACCTGCCGATCTTCTTGCCAAATTTCCTGGTCCACTGAAGAAAGGCAAGAAGAAGGAAGTCCTCGCGTGGCTAAAGGCTACAACGGAGAATATGCAACATGCCAATCAGCATTTGTTACTCAATGGGATGGTACCGCCGCCTGTACATAAACAACGCGAAGAAAAGCTGCTGCTCTGGAAAGTCATGAGCCTTACGATTGAGAACGACGGAGCTCTAGATGGCAACCCTGCCGTCGAAGAACAAGTGCGGCTTCTCATATCGCCGACCCTCACCGGCGATGTCACCACAGCAGACGCATTTGGCGCAACACAAGCACCCAGCTTGAGTACTCAGCCCGAAGCACACAATTCTGCCGCCCTGAACACCCTACGCAACCAACTATACGCCGGGAAACGCGAAGAAGCAGTCTGGCACGCCGCAGACCAACGTTTGTGGGCTCATGCTTTACTCATTGCTTCGACTCTGCAAAATCGTGATTTGTGGAAACAGGTCGTGCAAGAGTTTGTAAGGAAAGAGATTCGAAAGATCGGCGAGAATACTGAAGCGCTTGCTGCATTATACCAGGTTTTTGCTGGCAATTTCGAGGAGAGCATTGATGAACTGGTGTCAGTGTCTGCGCGGGCTGGCTTCGAAATGGTTAGCACGGCCAATACGGCTGGGACGCAAAAGGATGCACTCGCTGGACTTGACAGATGGAGAGAGACTTTGCTGCTCATACTTAATAATCGCAGCAACGGCGATGCGCAAGCTCTTGTCGCACTTGGGAAGTTACTCTCAGGATACGGCAGAGTCGAAGCAGCGCACGTATGTTTCCTCTTCGCCAAGAATACCGCCATCTTTGCTGGCGCAGACGATCCACAAGCACATTTCAGTCTCGTGGGCGGGTCTCCATCAACGCAAGGCGCAGATTTTGGAAACGACCTCGACACCATTTTGCTGAGCGAAGTTTACGAATTCAGCGCCACGCTCGCATCAGCAACGGCAGTACCCTCGGTGCCGCATTTGCAGGCTTACAAGCTGTATCATGCAGAAGTTCTTGCTGAAATGGGAAAGAGAACCGAAGCGCAAGGATACTGCGATGCTATCGCTGCGATTATAACGAGTAAATCTCACAGGTCCCCTTACTACAATAAACAGCTCATGGGATGGGTTGACGAACTCAACTCGAGGCTTTCGCAGGCGCCTGTTGATGGTGCCGGCAGCGCTAATTCTTGGAAACCGAGTATGGACAGAGTGTCCACGTCGCTGTGGGGTAAATTCAACAACTTCATCGCTGGTGAGGATAACGAATCGAAAGACGGAAATGCCAAGGGTGCTGCACCTCCCGCCTCTGAAATTGGAAATTTCGCAAGACTAACGGGTGAGACACCACCGATGACAAGGGCTGTCAGCAGTGCGGATTTATATGGCGGATATAACGCGAATGGTTCTACTGGGGCACCGGCATCAGGAAATTCGAGGTACGCACCTCATAAAAACAATGTTCACGCACCGCGAACGTCTATGGAGTCTGTACAGAATGCGTATGGGCCTTCTACGTTGACGAGGACGAATACTGGGACAAGTAGCTTGTATGAGCCACGGTCGTCTATGGAACAACAACAGAGAGCGAGGTATGATCCGCAGTCCCAGTCAGCATATCAGCCAAGGTCATCCGGGGAGTCAGCTCGGAGTGCCTATGAGCCACGGCAATCTTTTGATACGGGCTTAGGAGCGTCTCCACAACGGGGTGGAGGGTATGGCAATGCATATACGCCGCAATTGACTAATTCGACTTCCATGCCAAGGTTGCAGCCTGCGCCTCCTATTTTCTCACCAGGACATTCAGAAGGGTATCAAGCTACCCCGCTGGCTGTGCCTAGTCCGTCATATCAGTCTTCAACGATGGAGCATGAACAAGGACAGGCGGAGAATATGGATGGATATCAGCAATCGCCGCCACCGACGTCTTCATTCGATGAGCCACAACAGCATTCACCCTATGCTCAGCCATTACAATCACAACCCTCGCCATACGATCCCCAATCATCCTCTTTCGACGCTTCACAACCACAACCAGACTCCTCCCCCTACGATGGTACACCCCGCTCGCAATCATCTTACCAACCTTACGAACCTTCTTCATCATCTTACCAACCCTACGAACCCGAACAGCGCAACTGGGATGCCGACGAACCTGATTCTCCCAACGAGGAGAAGAAGAAACCCAAAAAGAAGAGTTTCATGGATGACGATGACGATGATGAGATTTTGAGAAGGGCGGCTGAATTGAAGGGTAAGGGGGCCAGTAACGGTAGTGCAGGTGGCGGGAAAGGGAAGAGTGATGCTGATAAGGCTGCTGATGAGGCGTTTAAAAAAGCGGCTGAGGCGGATGGTATGTCTACTACACTTATTTACTTCCATTGTCTTCTATCTAGGGAACTTTGAAGCTAACACACACAAACAGCACGAAAAGACAGCCGCCCCCCCAATCACGGCCAAAAGGGGTCCTGGTTCGGCGGTTTCAGCCTCTTCGGCAAAAAAGATCCCAATGCCCCTCAAAGCGGTCCCATCAAAGCCAAACTCGGCGAAGAATCATCCTTTGTATTTGATAAAGACTTAGGGAAGTGGGTTAACAAAAAGGCCGGAGCAAGTAACGGTGCACCTACTTCAAGTGGCACACCACCACCACCAAAATCTTCTGCTCCTCCCAGTAGAGCCGCTAGTTCCATGGGACCGATACCATCGGCACGAGCAGAATCTCCTGCCATGTCACCTACACCACCACCGATAGGTGGTGCCGGACTACCACCTCACCCCAATCCCTCCACCTCTCTATCATCCACAGCACCATCTTTAGGGCTGAGTGCGCCGACCATGCCCCCAATGGCACGTAGTGCTTCCTCACCGATGCCTCCACCTGGTTCTTCTGGTGGGTTGGCTGGTTTAGGTGGTGGATTGGCAAGTCGTCCTCCCAGTAGACCCACCACGAGTATGAGCGGTGCGAGTGATTTGGATGATCTGATGGGCCCTCCGCTGCAAGGGGGGAGACGGCCCGGTGGGAAGAAAGCGCCTAGGAAGGGGAGGTATGTTGATGTTATGGCTAATACTAAGTAAGAGAGGGAGATTGGGGGAGTTTTGGAGAAGAAAGAGCAGAGCGGTGTAGAAGGTATGGCAGATGTACACATTCGAAATGGGTTGTTTTGGGTTCTGGCATACTGCTCTAGCGTCTCGGTGTCGTTAGAGGACGGGCAATCCTCCAAACTAGAGATGTCCTTGTTCTCGTTTTGCACATCACATGTACAAAATTCGTTCGTCAGTGACTGGACGATGGAGATTCACTCCACTTTCCTCGAAAAGATGAGAAGCTTTTCTGTATTATAGACGTTTTAGATGCTTCTTTCTCCTTTCGGCAATCGAAGCCATTACTACTTTGTCCTTTACAGATTTCAACAAATGCATGTTATGGATGTACAAGATTTTTGTTGCAATGTCACAAATCCGGAATCAAGTAAAGCAACAAGAAGGTAGTAAAATCCATATCGATTGCAAAGATTACATCAACAATACTCATACAGTGATACACAATGACCCACTTCTCTCATCTTCCAACCGGAAGTCTGATCAATGAATAGTGGGAAAGAATAGTATGATGAAGAGACCAAAACGCAAAATAACCGCTCCATCACTGTTGCACCATTTCCTTTTTCCCAGTTCCCAGGCCCGGGTTTCCTTTTGCCGCACCTCCGTCCCCGAAAGGCCCCATCCCCGCATATGCTGATAGCGTTGACGAGGAGGGGCGAGAGTGATAAGCTCCATATCGATATCGACAATAACCATGAACGCCAGAAATACTACCATTTTGGATAGGGAAGGTGTGGTAATGATGAGAGTAATCCATCGCAATAAAAAAGCATGAATAACAAGAAAGGCATACAATAACTCATACAACAGTGTACATTGCGCAGGCCCTCTTGGCACTGCACCATCAATCGAGTTGAATATAACCATGAGAGCATAGTATTCATCCCTCATACATTCAACCCCAACCCAACACCGCCCTTCAGCCTCTCCATTTCCATCTGCTCCCTCATCTGCGCTTCATGTTGCTTGGCCTTCATCTGCTCCATGTGCTGCAGATGCACCATTCCATCTTGCTGCAAATGGCCTTGACCCTGCATGTGCATCATGTCATTCAAATGTCCTGCCATAACTTGCGGCTGTTGTTGCGCATGAACAGAATTGGGACGACTCGGAGGACGGAAGTCCTGACCCTGATTGGAGTAGTAGCTCATTGTTGAGCCTGGGCGGGAGAGCGGATGAGGTTGCCCGTGTTGTCCTTGTACATGCATATCTTGGTTTGTGGGCGAGCCTGCGTCACTTAGGGGGCTGTAGTCGGGCCGCTCAGGGCTACGCATATCTTGAGGTGTGTATGACTGCTGGAGGTATGGGTAGTTAGTCGCTCCTGAATAGAGGTTACTGGAGTAGCCGCCAGAATTTGTGCGTGCCATGTCAGACGTGAGGGGGAAGTTTCCAATGCCGGCTGTAGAAGCCCAAGGCTGTTGCTGACCCAATGACGGGAGATTGTACGACGGTGCAGACGGAGCAACGGAATAGTAGGATGTCTGCTGTTGCCCAAAAGACTGCTGCGGCTGTTGGTGCCCATACATATGAGCTTGGCCTACCATATTGGGACTACCACTTCTTCCATCGTGATTGTGACTCGACCCTGGG
Source organism: Tothia fuscella (assembly GCA_010583015.1). Taxonomy (NCBI): domain Eukaryota; kingdom Fungi; phylum Ascomycota; class Dothideomycetes; order Venturiales; family Cylindrosympodiaceae; genus Tothia; species Tothia fuscella. The sequence continues at coordinate 174,879 of MU007056.1, read as the reverse complement.
TGACCATCAGGAACATGTTTCAATTGCGTGAGCAAGTAATCCCAACTACCTGAGGGCGATCCTGATTGCTGATGTATTTCCTGTGAGACGTGTGACTGGAATTGCTGAGGACTCTCATATTGCAGCATTTGGCTCCGGGGTAATTGCTGTGGGACAGGGATGTGCGACCCGATTGGCGAATGTGGTTTGGGTGGAGAGTGGGCTGGTGGGCCGTACGAATTTCTCGCTCCACCAGGCGAAGGTGCAACTATTTTGGGAGATTGAGATGGCACACCTGCATCTGATTTTTTGCGATCCACCGAAGAAGAGGGGCGATGGACAACGGGCTTCTTAGCGCGGTCCAACTTGGCTTGCCACTCAGGCGTGAAGCCTATACCAGCCGCATATGGCGAGACATACTTCTGAGGACGCCTCAAGAAAGAGTTCTTCAAGTACGGATATTTCTTCACATGTTCCAAGTATTCTGCAGTCGACAAGGATGATGTGTGTCGACGTTGAGAGGGAGGCATGAAAGGAGGCGCAACGGCAGTAGCTGTTGGCGCTGCAGGGCGAGGTTGTGGGGACGGTGCAGCCAAAGCTTGGTAGTTTGGTTCTTTTGCTTGCTGTCTTGAGTACAGTTGCTCAGCCTGCTGGTAGAAGTTGCGGTATGGAGGTGAATTGTCCATGCGAGGTGGTTGATGACTGGCTTGGTTCAAGCTAGGGGTTGAGGGATTGGGACCGTGAGCACTCGGTGCTCGTGGTGGGTTGGGACCATGGGCACTTGGGGCGCGAACGTGCATCGTTGGAGGTCTTGAGTACGAAGTCGGACCCGTACTGCTGTTGCCATACGACGGCGTGCTAGAAGTGGGTCCTTGAGTAGGGGCAGTGTACTGAGGAACCGATGGGGGATGGCTAGTGATGGGTATAAAACCAGGAGAGCCATACCCGTAGGGCATATTTGGTTGGTACATATTGGGTGCGATATTGGTCTTCGGCTTGTATTCATATGGTCTCGCCGGATTTTGTGCCTGTAGTTGGCTTGACTGTTGATATGAACCAGCATTTGAAACACCATAACTCGTATGGTAGTTGGCCGGATATTGACCCCTGAGAGAGTTGTAGCTTCCGTGCGATGGACTGCTGTAAGATGGTCTGGAAGGGTTTGACAAGCGATTTGGGATAGCTTTTGGAGCTGCTTCTTTGACAGTGTCCAGGAAGACGCTGTTGGTATTATGAACCCGCTTCCTTAGATCGTGCGTATATTGTGCCTTCGCCTCGGTAGAGTTCCTCCCAAGATAGTACCACAAACTATTGGGCGTTGCCATGTTGATCTTCTTCTGATACCGGTTGCGAATCTCAGCCGTATTGGCGGCATTCCATTCAGCCCACCTCTGCTCGGAATCCGGGTCATGGAAAGGATCACCAATGTTTGGCACGCCGTCCTGACGATTGTCAGCATTGACCTTGTCATGCTTGTTGCTAAGATGCTCTGGCAAAGGTTTGGCCTCTGGTGAGGGCTTAGGACGTTGGGATTCAGTGGGATCCAAGGTCAGCAAATATTTGTACTCGACCTCGACGAGACCACTATTTTGAAATATCAGTATCCTGTCATAACTCAACGAGCAGATATCAACATACCCTTCTGGCTGAACGTCAATGATGACGCAACCCTCCGTTGGCCTATTCTCGACGACAATACCAGCAAAGATATCGCCTTGCAACATCAAAGCCTGGACGACTTCATCCTTGACAAGATTCTTGCCATATTTGCGCACAAGCTTGTTGTCCTCCAGGTTCTTGACTTCGGTACCCTTGGCACGACGAGGTCGATGGAAGCGACATCGGAAGTCGTATCCCTCGCAGTAGTACTCGGTACCATCTTCATCCCATGTAGGAACAGGGCCGCCATCGACAAGTACACCAGCCGCAGCAGCACAGGTAGCGTGGAAAGCGCGGGCGCATTTCTTCGAAGCACACTGGAAGCACGATCCCTTCTTAGAATGACAGTAGATGCACTTGAGTGCAAGACGCTCTTTGTCAATGTTTGCGATACCGCAAACCTTTTCTTTACCAGCATCCTCGACGAGGTATGTCTCGGGCGTGTACATGGCGCAAAGCCGATGAGCTTGCTTGCCGTTATCGGTGGGTAGAAGAACATCGAATTTGACGTCGTTTGGACACAAGCAGCACGGCTCCTTGCCCTTGACGCGAACCATGATTTTGACACGCTTGACCTTCTTCTTGGGAGCTTCCTCCTTGGGTTCGGCGCGCTTGCGCTTCTTTGTCGCAGCCTTCTTAGCCTTTGGCGGGGGTGTAGGAGCCCGATCTTCTTCATCCTCGTCATCGGTAACTTCGTAGTACTCCGGTGTTGGCTCGCCTCGCAGCTTACGCTCAATCTCGTTGACATCAACCCACACGCTATCAGCTTCACAATCGCACTTCTTTGCAATTCGACCATAATCAAGCCATGCTTCTGTGGCGAAGTTGACAGATTCGGCGCAGTTGTACCCCAAATTGAAACCAGAGTGGTAGCCATAAGGGTATGTGATGACAAATTCGCCTTCGTAGTGCACAAGCTTATTGACCTTGATGTTGAACTGCGACTTCAATTTCTCTGGGGAGATGAGGTAGGTCTTGTGGCGCAGGAACTGATCGCAGTTCTTGAAGTCAGCGGGCCACAATGTCTTCATGGCAGTTTCGAACTTTCGAGCGTCTTCTTGAGAAATACTGTACCACTGTTTTGGGGCACCGAAATGAATGTAATTTATGGAGTAGAGGTCGACGTCCTCAAGATGCCACGCAAAAGTGGCTTTCCACATTCCCAGATAAAGGTAGGCAGTGTTGACACCAGGGACTTTGGTACCCAAGACATCAAGCAAGTTCTCCAGTTGAGCTACGTTCCAGCTGGTGGTGCGTTCGTCGAAAAGCGATCCGGGCATATCGGCACCATACATGGGGGTATTGTAAGTGATGGTCTTCCAATAAACTTCTTCGAGCTCCTGGCATCGCTCTTTGGTGAACTCATCAAGATTGTTCAGATTGTAGTCAAAGTCTATGAAGGATTCTTCATCAATCTCATTGTCTCGTTCTGCTTGATTGTTCATGCGACGGGAGGAGACTGATTTTTTGACATCAGCTGCTACTGGTTGCCTTCCACGTGGTTTAGCAACTGCAGGTTTGGCTTCCGTTTTCTTTGGTCGACCCGGTCTGCCTCTACGTCGCTTTGCTGGAGTAGGCTCGTCTTCATCGTTATCACAATCTTCAACTCGATCGGGAGAGGTAGGTGTTGGAGGGATCTGCAGATCGGACTCGACGTTATCAGCGAGAACTTCTTGAACGATGATGGGATTTTTGCGTGGGCGGCCTGGCCGACGTTTCTGGCCATCTGGAGTTACTACAGGGTTGCTAACAGCTGCACGTGCAGGTTTTGCTTTGGGCGGGGCAACATCACGACGTCTCTCACCGCGCTTAGCTGGGGGCTGGTGACTGCTCTCCAGGTTGAGAGCCTTCCATTGTGGGAGATTGTACGATCGCTGTTTTTCAATATTCGCTTGCGTGTACATGCCATATGTCAAGTTATGGAATTCCTGGGTGATTGGGTTTTTAACCTTGATCGATTTAACTTGTTCATCTAGTCGTGGTAGATTGTCGGTCCTGCATTAGTCATTAGTCTTGAAAAGGTAATCGATTAAGCATTGCAATAATTGGAGGTGAGTGGGTGGACGCTGGTGTGGCGTTAAAGGGAGCTACTTACCATTCCTTTGGAGGAATAACCTTGACTATTCCCGACTTCATACCATATTTATCAATTTTATCCACAAACTTCTTGAAGCTGCGGAACTGATCCATTGTCTAGAGCAAATCAACAAAATATTAGCAAAAGTCCTTACGCAGCAATAAAAGCTTGTTGCATTGCAGCGACCGAGACGACCAGCTTGCGATGAAGGCGGAGGTAGGCAGAAAGTGACATACCGGCTTGAAAACTGGAATCCTCCCACCGTTCTCCTCGTCCCAATAATGATCCGGAAATACCTCCCCAATGTCGTCCTCGTCTTCGTCCTCCAAATCGGAGAGGTCTGAAGAGTGCCCCTCGTGCTTACCCATATCCTCACTAGTGGGTGGCGTAAGGACTCGATGTGAGGAATTATCGTCCATCTTTTGCAGCTTGACCGCATCGTCATGTTCGGTTGAAGGTCGTATATCTCCCGCCATCGCAGGCGGAGAAACACCGTCAGCCATCGTGGACGTGCAAAGGATTTGACGTGGTGGTGGGTTGTGGTCGTAATGAGGAAGGAAGTATTAAGTAGGTAGTGGGTACCGGTCGGGCAAAGAGGAGGGGGCACCTCAATTTTTAGAGATTAGGTGGAGCGAGTGTGGGTTTTGGCTTTCGTAGCCGCTCAAATCAGCGTCGCATTTGATGTTTGCAACTGCAGCTTTTAGTGAGGGCCTCTGAAGGTTCTCTCTTTGCCTGCTGGTGGGATGGTGCTGAGATGTGAACGGTTGACGTTGAGCAATTCACGACGAGAGGGAGGCAAAATGGAGGTTGGCTGTTCTGAAAGTCGCGCTAGTTTAGCGCGGTCTTGGCATCCACAACCTCGATTACAACAAGAACCTTCATCAATCTTTCAGAGCAAACCAAATGTTAGATTGTTATCCTAATTCTCTTTGTGACTTTTCAGTATCTATCAGATGTCACAATAAAGCCATGATTTGAAAAATTCCATGCCTTCTCCCCAATAGGTGTGCATATTTTCAAAGCGGTTTTGGTCCCGCTCTCCTCGGTCCACAACTTCCCTGCTTCGAGCGCGCTCTGCATCCTTCACGTTTGAAACTATATTAACCGAATTAATGCAACTGAGTCTCGTACGATTGTCATCCTACCACTTCCATGCGCGTTTTCACGGATCTTGCCGATATCAATCTAATCTCTACGCTGGCGTTTTCCCCTGGCTTTTTGGAGATGCAGTATGAGCAGAGAACGAACTTAGCTCTGAACTTAACCACACGCACTTGTGCTCTGAGCTCCAGGAATCACTATTCGAATTTCATATCTTGACTGAAGCAAGAAGATCATCTAAGTATGGACGGAGGTCTTCCATATCATAGTCTTTCAAGCAGTTTGGTGGTCTTTGGACATTGTCAAAACGATCTTTTTACTTTCTCTTCTGCCGGGCTGATTAAAGATGGGTGATCACAACTGGCGCCCTATTTCCACTTGACACATACTCTACTCTGCTCGCCTTTCGTAGCTTCTTCGTATAGCTCGAAGAGCACAATGCTCTCAGTCTTCAAGCCTGACCATCTCCTCTAAAAATGATACTCGTTCACATAACTCCTTTCTCCAAGATAGGATCCTTTCCAGTGCAGACGATAGCCAGAAAAAACAAGAAAACCGAAAAGTAATGCTAAGCATCTGTATCGTACCTGCATGTCTCACCATCCCATCCCACATCCTCTCAATTCTCAAAAAAGGAAAACCCGCCACTTTTCTCCACGATTCGGCTCGTTCCGGTAATCAGATCCTGACCCTCCTCCTAGGGCTGAACGCCTGTGGCGAGCGAACAGGCTGCGAGATACAAAAGCGAAGGAACACAGCATCCTGCACACCGCGCGCTTACCACACGACACCAGGTGGCCATCTTTCACCGCATCACCACTGGTGATGCGCAATGGGGCACCTCGGCCTCTTCCGTGATCTAGATTATGGCAACTTACACACAGATGCAGTATTTGTCCCTTTACCGCAATTTCCATTTCACTGCCGTACAGCGCGCTATGCTGTGTATACTAGTCCTCACTGCAGATTGCGACGCATCCGCCGTGTTCGAGTAAATTTATGGAAACGGCGACCAGTGTTTCGAATCAGAATTCCCAAATGGCTCCATTCGCTATGCTATGATATTTATTTTGCTCCTCCACTTCACCCATCCTTCTGTTTTACATCTGTGATCGATTTGTTTTTATCTTATCCGCCGCCGAATGCTAAATATGCTTCAAATGAAAGGGAAGAAACCTGCTGGCTATCGAGTAGAATGGTGATAATCAAGGCCGAAGTGAGGCCGACATCAGGATGGGAGACGATATTCACGTTTTCGGCACCTGCGTAATGGCCACTCTAGGAGCTCTCGCCTCGTGGGCCTCCTCTAGGAGCACCACGACCTCTCCCACGTCCCTCCCCTCGAAATCCACCTTCGCCACGGCCGCGACCTCCACGAAACTCACCACGCCCTCCTCTCGCACCGCCTCTACCTCCACCACCCCTATGAGGAGGCGATCCTCTACTCCCACCTCTAGATCCACGTCCCCTATTTCCACCACTAACTTCTTGAAACCCATCCCCAGATTGGACTGTCTCCCCGACCTCCGCAGCCGCACTCGTCTCATCAGCCCAGCTCTGCGTGCTTCCCGCTAAAGCTGGTGCACTCCCGCCGCTATTCTCTACTTCTTGTGGATCGCGAGGGACCATCTCGAAGGATTCGTCCATGCCGGCTACTTCTCCCGGACCTTTGGTATCCCATTGTTCTTCTGCTGCTGCGTTACCTGCGTCACCAAGGAAGGTTGCGTTTGGTGGGCCGCCAGGGGAGTCAGGGGAAGATGTGCCGTTGGGGATGCGAGTGTCGTTTTGTTCTGTTAAGGTTGCGTGGGTTATGGTTAGGTCGGAAGTGTCTTCATCTTGGTGATGGGTGATGGGAGTATCGGTGGAATCGGCCCAGGGGTCGTCGTTGGGTAGGGGTGATTCTTGGAGGGAGAGTTCTTTAACACGGGCGTCTGAAGTAGTTAGCAAGTGCTAATAGCTGATATCAGCGTCAAGTGAAAGGGCGGCCAACTTACAAGTGACGTCGAATGTGTTAGTATAATCGGAAACTTTCTCTTCCACACCCTCGATCAGCTTCTCAGCACACTCCACAGCATGAGCATCACCGGTATAAATGCCATACAGGACTCCCTCAAATGCCTTTCCCTCCTCAGTTTGCTCCTCCTCTTCACGCCCTCTCCTCTCCGCCGCCGCCTTTAAGAATCGGGCAAACACAAGTAACCTCATCTTAAACTCCTTCTCCTTTTCATTCTCCACTTCCTTCCTCACAGCGTCACGCACTTCGTCCAATTCTTTCGTGTGAGCAGATTTGAGTTGGGAGCGTTCCTGTGAGAATGTTGCGGCGTGTTCGGCTTCGAATTTCTTGTACTGTTCTATTTGGGTTTCGAGGGCTTCGCGTTGAGATATGAGGATTGGTTTCTTTTGGGCTTGGGCCTTTTGGTCGTTGTTGATTAGTTTTGCGGAGACAAGTTCGTCAAGGGATTTGTCAGGATGAGCTGACATGATCCCGTCGACCTTGTGCATTAGATTCTGGCATGGGATGTTAGAAGTTTGTAGGTTTCCTGATGCAGCTCGCAGCCTTGAGATGAAAACATACAAGTTTCTTGTTGACATTGCGTATTTGCCTGAACAATTGATCAGCCTATATTCTGCGATTTGACTCCATTCATCCAATGCTCCTCAGATCATCAAATCAAAGTATGATACATGAAATGGGAGATTGTTGAAATGATATATAAAACTCACTTCTGCAATTCCTTGACAGCAGAGCTCTCATTACCCCCGTCAGAGCCTCCATTCACTCCACCGACATCAAGACTAGCTTGGCTATCACTTCTCTCCTTGGGAGCCTCAGCAGCTCTCGCCAGTTCAGCAGCCTTAGCCTTCTTCTTGAGAGCACTCTTGGAGAGGCCTGTTGGTGGAGCTCCCTCTTGTCCTACTGAAGCCATAATTTTTGAACTTTTTGATGTGATTTGTATCAATTGAAGCAAGTGGTATTTTTTTGGGTAGTCTGGTAGTCTAGTTCTTTTAGATTCGGAGTAATGTAAGGTTTTGTTATTGGGTTGGTTTGTGAGAGCTGTGGATTCAAATGCGTTCCTGAAAAGATGGTCCATGCGCCCGCCAAGCTCACGATGTCATTCTGCTGACTTCGATTCAGGAGAAGTATTCGTGTTTTCACCTTCTTTTCTACCTATCGAAGTTCAAGTGCAGCGAATCCAGCGTCTGGACCTACTTGAAATGGTGGGGTGTATGTCATGCGTCTCCAAATGTGCAAGAACATGGCCTCGTTCTCACGCCAGATGATGACTTCTCACCGAACTTGGTAATAGACGTGTATTTTGACATTGGAGTACTCTCTTAACCCAACATTCTTATAACAGCGCCCAGTCAATCTATTTCTCAATGTGGGGGCTTTAAAAGCCGCTGTATCCTCTCTTTGAGTCAACGTCAACGTTTCATAGACTTACATTCCAGATACTTTGAAATATGGACGTCGCAGACCTACGATTGGAAGTTCCAATCGAGGCTTTCCTAGTGGCCAGAGAACTACAGGGCTGTATCCCAATGATAGCATAGCTGGCGGTGCTACAAGAGGAAATGATTCTGCGACCCGGGTGTATCTCTACTTTCTATACCTGTACATCGCTCCTAAGGCTCTGGTCACGATGTTCACCATAATTGTCAGCGCCCAGCCGGAAAAGTTAGGTGGGTTGGTGGGAAGGATTTGTGGTTGATTTTGGTGAACGATCGAGTCACTGGTTGATTGAAGTGCTTGAATCATGACAAGCACTCATCAATGGCTAGGCACAATCTGACGACATTATCTGAACCGATGGGAGGAGAGTTTGCTATAACCACTTCTAATACTGATCATTTTCCCGTTACTCACGAACCACCAAGCGAGGACAGGCTACGAGATAAGTACCAAGAGCAGTACGTATATCCCACCACAACCACTATAAGTTAGGGCTACTCTAACCTCGACTCGCAGAGTACCACGTGGAAAGCGTAATATCCACGCTAAGCACTGGTCTTTATACACGTATTTTCGGACTTTGCCCAAGATATATTAACTGCCAATGCTTTTAAGATTGGCGAACCTCTATTTGTGGGCGGAAAATCTATGCCCGAGGATTAAGAATATGATTCTGTGTGCACTGCAAGGTCCAGATCCGGGGCGAGGTCCGCACCGGCGGGCAAGGGATCTGAACGACATATCATCGCTCGAATCAATCTCAATTCCACAACTTCGGTTCCTCTGATCGCTCTCTTTTGCGCATGATGTGAAATGTTCTAAAGGAGGCGAACATGCATTTTACGCTCCTTTGCTCGGCCCTCTGGGCCACTTTCGCTCTCTCACTTACTGTAGATACGACTGGAACCGGGAATAGAGGAAAAGGTCTCACATTCACATTGAAGCAACATGCGATAGAACGACAGCGACCATGGTCTCCAGCCCGCTCTGTCCTAAAAGCCCACCTGAAATACAACATCCCTATTCCACAAATAATACAAGACGCAGCCGACTTAGTCGATCCGGAAATTGGTCCCACTGGTGGCGAAGTGTTGCCTGATCCTGATCTACTGGGTGTGAATGACGTTCCTACTCCTGCTGTGGGAGCTGTTCCTAGCGCAGAAGGATCAGTAGAAAGCGGTGGTCTGGGAGGGTCAACTGAAGGGAATGAGTTGGGCGGAGCGGTGATACCGATAACAGAAAATCAGATTGGGTGTTTAGGTGGGGATGCGCTCGATGGTGCCGCTCTCGCTGGGGATGGGAGAGCGAGTGTCCCGGCTATGCCATTCAGAAGTGATCAGATGTATGTGGTTAATGTGCTGGTTGGAAAGGCGAATATGAGTCTTGATATTGATACTGGGAGCTCTGATTTGTGAGTTGACTTTTTCTGTTCGTGTCCATTGACGGCAAGGATTTGATACGACTAAGTGAAGAAACAAAGAATCGAAGAGGGAATTTTAGTGATGCAGGAACAATGATCGTTCAGTAAGGAGGGAATGGTGAGGAATATATGGGAACCTGGCATGGTATGGAATGAGAGACAGCCTACCATCGAGAAAAGACAAAAAGAATGAGCCATCCCGCTAACAAACATGCCAGATGGGTAGTCTCAACACTCCAACCAGCAGCACAAAGAGGAAGCAGACCTGCAAATCGCATATACGACCCAAGTACTTCTGGCGGAAAGCCATTGGAGGGCCATACCTGGAGAATGAGCTACGGCGATCAATCCACAGCAAGTGGCCAAGTCTATCTTGACAAAGTCGCTATCGGAGATCTTGTCGTTCCCAACCAAGCCGTCGAAGCCGCCTCAACAATGTCACAAAAGTTCATCCAGGACGCAGGCCACGACGGTCTCTTCGGATTTGGATCTAGCAGGAGGAACGCCATACGACCAGAAGCGCAATTGACATGGTTTGACAACATCCGTCCAAAGCTTGCTTCCCCGCTCTTCACCTCGTTGCTCAAACGTCGTGCAGCCGGCTCGTTCGACTTTGGTTACATCGACAAAGCAAAATACACCGGCGAGATTGTTTGGGCGCCCGTAACAGCAAAGAGGGGTTATTGGGACTTCACCCCCACTGGATTTGCAATTGGTGATATGCCGGTCCAATCAGCTACTTTTGAAGCCATCGCCGATACAGGATCTTCACTTTGGTATCTCCCGCGGGCAATTGCAGATGCGTACTGGGCGCAGGTACCCGGGTCGAGTTACTCGCAGCCACAATCTGGCTTCATCTTTCCGTGTAACAGTAAATTACCGGATATGACTGTTATTATTAGTGGGAAGAGGATTACTGTACCGGGGATAATGATGAATTATCAGACGCTTAGCCCAAATACGTGTATGGGCGGGATCAATAGGGATTTTGGTATGCCCTTTAGCATATTCGGGGATGCGTTTCTGAAGGGCCTTTTTGTGGTATACGAAGCGCCAATGGAAGGTCAATTGCGGTTAGGCTTTGCATCACAGAAGTAGCTTTGGCAGTGCAAATTTAGAACTGATTAGATACCCCAATATAGTCTTGCGAAAGTTGGGTCACAGTTCGGAGTACGGGGAATGCTTCCTTGATTACCATACAAGGGTTCTTTACACGAGAGGAACAATGAAAATTTCCCTGACCGGCCAGGATTGGACAGTGGGATGCAAAAGGGCGTGCTTGAGAGGCGGATAGGTGCTCTGTTCCCCAGAGCAGCGCCTGTCACCCGGAAGGAGCCGTCATTGGTGTCACCCGAAAATAACAATACCTTACAACAGCCTCCCGCACTCGGTGATTAGCTTTGCAATTTTGCAAGGGCTATAAGGACGTTTGTGCGACGTGACTGGAGTTCTAGATTGGCTTCATGGCTTGAATAGAGAGGGGTTTGTTCTTCAAGCCTCACGGAAACTAACCATCGGATGTAAAAGGTTGCTGTATATCCAATGTTAGAGCCCGTCGGGCCCGGTTCGCCGTGCGTACTGATCCACTGGAGAGTGAATACTGTGAAAGAGCAAGGGGTCTGAAGCCTTATTGAGATTGAACCAGCGATGACTAGGCTGGATCCAGAGGCCCTTTCCCTCTTCTTTTCTCGCTCACCAGGACAACTCCACATCTTCACTGTACATCATTCGAGTATAGACTTGCTCAGAACTGGGTTCGGCGTTTCTCTAGAATGATAACTGTCCATCACTTAGACTGGAAGAGCGACTTTGAGCCAATCGCCAGAACTCTCGGATTCTCCTGTAATGTGCTACTAGCAAACAGTACTTCCAAAGCAGGAGAAAATACTCCGCTGCCAGTTTGGTGACAGGTGCTACCCGCATTGTATTGATCCGTGCGAACTCTGAGGAAACAGAGGACCTCATTGTGTAAGAGCACTGAATACATGTACTATGGAGCACGTGCTGAATACTCCGAACCACAGTGCTCTTAATGGAACACTCCGCTCGTTTTAATCATTTGAGACATGTTCAAGTTTCTCATTCGCGATACTTTTCCAATAGTTATAGTACTTCTACATACTTTCCATAATCTTCCATCATGGTCATCATCACGTTGGTAGCGGTTGCTCTTTCAACCCTCTTCGCTCAAGCCACTGTATTGCCCCATTACAAGCGCAGTGATCAAGGTCTTTCCCAGCAGCATACACCAGCCATGGATCAGAAGACGGACCATTACATGGCTCTCACTCGCGGTCCGGCTCGGAGTCCATCCGCAATGTCGATTCAACAGATGGCGGCCCAAAGGGCGAAGATTGACTCTCCCATTCCACCCGCAACGGAATATCCAGGACCATCAGCCCACGTATATAGCTGGTTTTCTATTTCTTACCACGCGGAGATTCAGATTGCTGATCAGTGTTTTTTTGCCATTATCGACACTGGAAGCGCGCAAACGTGGATCATCCAGGATAACTTCACCTGCTTTTTTGGGGACGACAAATCTGCCTGTGGCTTCGGTCCCGGATTCAAGGGAGACTTCAGCACGCAATTGATTCCTAACGCGCCTTTTGAGCAAGCATACGGAAGCCGCGAGACCATTTTCGGTGCATATGTCCACGAGCCTGTTTCCATAGCTGGTATCACTGTGGCGGACCAGGTTTGTCGCCAACCCCAAATATGTATGGCGTACTGATTTTGTTAGATTGTCGGACTTGGAGATATAGCAATATGGCGTGGCGACAACATAACCTCTGGGATTATTGGTCTGGCTTTTCCTTCACTTTCGAATTACACGTCCCAAGGCCCTTCTTACAGCCCACTGTTCACTTCGATGGTTGACCAAAATCATATTCCGCCTACTTTTAGCTTGGCCCTCGACCATGATACCGGTGGATATATTGCATTTGGTGGTCTGCCTCCAGTTGGGACCACCGGCGAAGTTGCAAGTGCGCCAATGGAGATAGTGATTGAGTTCCTAAACACCACACTCTCAGTTTACGCCATCAACGCCGATGCGCTGGTCATTGGTGGAACTTCTCGTGTGCAAACTAGACAGTACATTGTGGATTCGGGAACCACCCTCTCACTCATACCATTCGCTGATGCGGAGGCTTATCACGCTCTTTTCAGTCCGCCTGCAAAGTATAACGAAGAATTCGGCCTATATGAAGTCGATTGCAACGCTTCACCTCCAGCTCTAAGCATAAGAATTGGTGGCGTTGAATTGGCATTTGATCGTCAAAACGCTCTTTTCACCAGTCCTAGCACAGGCTTATGCTACAGCCTTATAAGTGGCGCAGTCTACGACGATGGATTCCTCATTTTGGGTAGTTCGTTTTTGACGAGCGTTGTGAGTTGTTCCGTTGCTGTGTTCGTGAAGGTGGCTAACCTTTTTAACTCAAGGTCGCCGTATTCGATGTTAGGAGGCAGGAAATGCGATTTGCGAATCAAATCAAGGTCTAGAGATTGAAAGGTGGCTAATGGCCCAGAGTTTAGGTGTTGACGGTTCTGGCGATACCACTTATCGGCGGCCTTCCCCCCGTTTTACTTTGGTTGTAACTGATTAGCGAAGAAGATCTGGCAGACATTTATGGAGTCAACTGTACCGTTGCTGGATTGATTAGGGGTTTCGGATCATTGAGTCGTCGTCTGGAACTGTTAGCTGGGAGGCGTATAGGATATGTAATTCTTTCATTTTGGATGATGGCATTGTGGGGCACACTGGCTGCGGTTTTGGCTATCTTGAAGATGCGATTGAAACACTCAATACTGCAATGCAATTCTGTCTGCTACTGTCTCCATTCCACGTCTTACCAGACACATAGCTTTGATTCTCCACCCTCGCCCATCAAACGAGTGCCAGTACCAGCAAGCCAAGGACGGCATATGTACCACAGTTGACGCTTCGAGCAGTGGCCCTATTTGGAGATGCAGTCACTGTTTCTCTGACTGTTGTCGTTGCTTGGGCTGTTGTAGGTGCAACGCACTGATTTGATGACGAACATGTGAAACCACGACTACAGCAAATATCACCACAGCAGTCGCGACCAGCCAGGCAGCATTTATTACCACAACAGGTCTCACTGGAATCACAGCATCCACCATCTTTGCAGCATTTCGACAGACTTTGACACGCTTTGCCAGGCTGTTGACAGCAAGTTCCCCCTGTACATGTTAGCATCAAGAGCGCTACTAGGGACACTACCTCGTACATATGCATACTGTTCCTCCACAGGTTACATATCCTTGGTCTGTTGGGCAACATTGGTGCTGTCCATTAAGAACTAGACATGTATCCTTTCCATTGCAGCATCCAGGTACAGATTGCCCGTTGCACTATCCTTGATCAGTTGCGTTTCAATGACAAAAGATAAATCGCGACGTACGCATTGCTTCTCGCAGTAAAATTGCTGGCCTGATCCAGAGGAGCACTGTATATCTAGTGGTTGATTAGATTTTATCAATATGCAGATGAAATACCTACTGAATTGTCTTTCGAACAGATGTACACCGGCTACACTGGTGGTAGTAGAATTGGTATCGACTAGCGGTTCAGCGAAGAAGTTTTGCGCATATGGTTTCTTTGGAGTCGCAGCCTCAAGCGCAAAGTCATCAGAAGCGGCCACGACACTGAACACAACAAAGAAATTGAAGAAGAAAAACAAGCTGGAAAGCCTTGTTACTAGACTCATTTTGTCTGAAGCTCGCCGGACTCGTCTTTTCCAAGGTGTCCAGTCTTTTCAATAATGAATACTGGAAGACATCCCCCGAAACAAAGATAAGGAGTTTGTCGCGTGTGAAAGTTTCTATAACAAGCCATTTGTGCCGTATTCGCTCGGCGTAGAGCTCTTGGCAACGCGAAGCAATGGGCGGATTTGTTGGTGTTCAGCTCAAATTTGCCAAATACGAGGCCGTTGCGTAAGAGGCGTCAATTTTAACACCACGTGACCGTAAAATGGGAGGTACAGTTTCACCTCACTCCGTCCGTCCATCGAACAAGTTCTGTACTGTCCATTTCTGGAAATCCAGTTTTCAAGAAGTTCATTCGCAAGGAGTGCTCCTCCATGGTTCAAATATTCTACATATCTTAATTGAATAAGAGATACGCACTTACACATGGAAAACTGCTGACGTCGACGTGCCTGAAACATATTTCACAGGTGATTAGAAGTGGATAATCGATAGTGTTCAAAAAACACAGTGGCATATAGCCTAAATCGTTTATGCCACTGTGTTTTATTATTTGTATGGTGTTTTATGTGTTTTATTATAAAACACGTGTTTTTTGTGTTTTTTGTGTTTTATAAAACGTGATTATGAATTGATTATTCAGATTCCTCTTCTGGTATACCTAAATAGCTAATCAACTGTTCAATATTATTATCAGTATCGTCGGCTTCACTCTCATCATCATCTGCACTGTTTATAAGTGCCTCATCGTCGCTATCTAACATTATAGCTCGTCCTCAGCCTCGTTAGGCTCCTCAACCCAGTCCTTTATACGCTCTCGAATGCGGAGGTTCCAGTATATATATACTAGTTGTTCAGCCTTCCTGATACTAAGGCGATTACGCCGCTTGCTATAAATAAAGTCAAATGCTGACCAGTTCCTCTCCGCAGCACCAGAAGTAGGTGCGATTGAAAGGGTATACCTAGTAAGGTAATAGAGATCTGGCACCTTAGATTTAAACTGGTCCTACCAGTCTATAATATCCATCGCCTCGGCCGCACCCCAAATGAAGTCGTTCTGAAAAGGGGTATTGCGTTGTTTAATTCGAATAAGGTCATTGAATACCGAGTATACCTTATTGACTGTTTTACTATTGCGCTTTGTGGTTATATCACCGTGTTTTTTATAGTACTTTTTAAGCTAACTGCCCATATCCTCTAGCTGAGATCGAGTGATATTGACCGGCCGTTCTTTGCGTGCAAGTGGGTCACAAAGATATGCAATTGCCCAGATCGGAGAGTACCTCTCATTAAAACGACGGCGTAGTATTGCGAGTGCTGCCGCCTTAGGTAGAAGATCAGACTCCTGTGTATAGGTGGATTTGAGTAGGTGACACCACCAGGCATACATTCGTGACATCTTCGATCGATTCGACTCCATTGCAATAGTCACTTGTAGGAATAGCTTTAGAATATCGACTAATTCCGAGGTTTTTTGCCAATAATCGTCTGAAAGTAGAAGTACCTTTATTCGATTATACTTTGCTAGTGCTTTAGGCGTAGGATTTAGAGCATTACACTTCTCTTTATTTAGAATTGCGACCTGAACTGCGGCTTTATTCTTTAAATTCGATTAAGTAGTGTATAGTTTACCCTGCTATCGCGTTCGGCCGGGTAATTGAAAGGAGGATAACGAGAGTTGGTTATCTTTAGCTGTTTTTTCGATATAGCCGAATCGAAGTCCCTTCTTCCACTATTTATTAACCTTAATTATAAGCTCGAAATACTCTTTAATTGGGTGTAACTTTATCAACTCTTCCACAGTACGATTTATCCAGTGAGCGCCGCAGCCGAGAGTCTCAATCTTTGGGTACTTCTCCTGTACCTTATACTATGAAGTAACCATATTACTAGCATTATTAGTTGTAATTACGGCCAAATTCTCAGGTCCCACCTCTTGAATAACCTCATCCATTCCATCTGCAAGATATTGCCCAGTGTGATTATTAGCTTCAGTATAAACAGTCTTCAAAAAGATCGCTTCGGTTCGTGATATAAGAAGGTAGTTTATAAGCGATTACGACCGTAAATTCGTCCAGCTATTAGTAACTAAAGTAAGCTCGCCTAGATACCGTTTGATAGCTCTTTTTATATTATTTTGAAGTGAATTATATATAGATTCAAGGAATTTATTACCCAGTTTATATATAGTAGGTGGTTTGTAGGCCGGGCGAATTCGATATAGGAATTTGAGGAAGAGTAGATTATCGGCCTATAATAATTAGTATAAACCACTCTATATAGTAATTAACGTACAATAGATAATGGGAGGCTAGAGCCATATATAAACTCAGCAAACAACTGGTCTAATTCGACTTTATTACTGCTATTGACTTGGTCTATCCAATTACTAATATTTCCTTGTGTATCGGCTCTAGCGCGTTTTAACGAAGAAGTAGTACTAGTAGTACTACTTATCTTAGTAGTACTACTAGACTTAGTAGCTTAGGAGATTCAAGAAGTAAAGCTTAAATAAGAGCGGTTTAAACGTATTTAGAAGTTCTGATATTCCTTCTAAAGTGATTTAGGTAGTTTCTTATATATTTTTATATATTTACGGGCCTAAATAGCTTTATAGGACTTCTATTCGTCTCTACAGTAGTTGCAACGGGCTAAAAAATGACGATAACTATCGCGAGGGGTAGTAGTAACTTCTTCCTATACAATATCAGGTCTACGGCCTGGTGGTATAGCGTAGTTGTAGTATAGAGCCGTATAATTAATATTTGTTGTATGTATAGAAAAGTAGTTAAGACGGAAAGGATCATAAACTAGCCAATTATAGGCGCTTATTATTCAATACCAAGGAGTACTCTATACTTATAAATATATTATAAAATCTATAAAACACATATAACACATTGGCTCTTTATGCCACCGAATAAAACACAGTGGCAAAATGTGTTTTATTCGTGTGTCAAAACACATCCTCGAACCTTAATAATCGAAGGCATACCTCTCTCGCATGACTGGGCCTAAAAAATACGCTCTAATTACCTCCCGTTGCCTTGATTGCTGACATGCTCACAGCAAAGCCGACTTCTACCTATGCTTCCTATCTTCTAGGTCCGTCGTCCCAGACTCTAACATTTCCTTCTATTTCAGTAGTTTTCTGCTCCCATCCTCAATACTGCTTTCACTTTTCGTGCTCTCACTTACAGCAACTTCCCCGAGCACTCTTATTAGCTGCTAACTTGTGTCTTTCTATTTCTAATTTTCTTCTTCCTCCGCTAGCATTTTTGCTTTTTCATCTGCCCAACTCAACAGTGGTGGCATTGCTATTGAGATGCCAATGGACCTAAGCGTAGATTGTCATATCTCGCATTGACAGTGCTGCAGTCGTCAATTGTTGTCATACTTTATGGGACTCTCTACCTTTTAATCGTGGTGTGAAATTCCGGCTACCTCGAGAGCTGCACAGAAATTTGGACCCGTGCAGTTTGACGAATCTATTGGGCGAGGCTGTCTCTAAGGCCTAAAACAGGCTCTCAACAAATCCTCTTTGTTTACTCATAGAGTGCCGATGGTCTATGCTTCTCGCATTCGGTCTCATTGCCGAAGCTTGCCCTTCATTTCCTCGACCACCGGGCTCTCTGAATTCTTCGACAGTTCTTGGGCAGGCGTCGTATATAGCAAAGTGAATAGAATTTGCCTTTATCGCCATTGCGCTAGTGGCTATATTCGTCCGGTTATGAGCCCTCTTTTAGGCACAATAGGCAGTAGGCACTCATACAAAGCTCAAAAATTTATCGAACGGACGGAGCAAGAGAGCTTCCCTGGGATTGATATTATTTCGAATCGTTGACAGCACCCACGGAGAGAAATATAAGGGAAGTCGTTTCTCGGCGGCTGTACAGAAAAGTATTATCACTTGAGCTCTAATACGTTCTCGGGTTCACAATGCGGTTGCTGCTAGTATCACTGCTATCAGCATATGCTGCTGCGCAGACAGCATGCCCACCTTTTGAATTCGTTTATGGTATGGTCGAATTTTGACAGCCTAATATGACACTGATGGGTTTCAGCTCGAGCAACCACTGAGCGTGAGCGTCATAACCGCACAAAGCACCCTTACAGCGTCTAACGATTTCATCTATAGCTCCACAAAATGCAGGGACCGGTGCACAGTTTGAATCAGCAGCGAGTAAAGTTTGGTCGAAAGGATATGGCGCAGCCGGATACAGCTTGTACACCAACTTGACGGCTTTGATCCCAGGTATGGCGGGTTATCCTGTGCACTATCCCGTAGGCTTTTGTGACTCCCCTCAGACCTTTGGAGCAGAAGACACTAATCAGGAATATGTGCAGGCCAGCTTTAGCGGATGCACATCGGAAGACCCCGGCATTAAGGATATGCAAAACCATCTCATAGCCCGCGCAAAACAGTGCCCTGATATCAAATTCAGTCTAGGAGGTCATTCCCAGGGTGGCTTCGTGACTGCCAGAACACTGCCCAGATTACCCAAAGAGGTTAATAAAAAGATTATTGCTGTTACCATGTTTGGAAGCCCTCGATGTATCGATAAGCTCGGAGTTGCTGGACGGTGCAAGTCATACTGCTATAAAAATGATGAGGTAACAAATGAGAACCGTTGAAGGTTCTCGAGTAACTGACGACATAGGTATGCGACGACACGGGATACAAATCCGCCGGCAAATGCCAGGATGAATTCGTGCCTGAGATAACTGGAGGTCTCAAAGGTGGCAAAGGCAAGGGTCTTTCTACATCACATCGAGATGTTGACTTAGACTGGCGACAAGGTAGACGAGCGGTCACGGAAGCGCTAGGAACCACGTCTTCAACAGTATCCGCTGAGGATTGCCTGAAAGGATCTCAACTCGGTGCCAAAGAAGAGAAGGGACTAGAAATTGGGGGTGCTGGAAACTCGCATATGAAGTACAATAGCGATGGTAGGTACATCAAAGAGGCTGCGTGCTATACCTATAGGCAGTTTGTGGCGTCGCAGAAAGGCAAAGGAGATTAGAAGCTGTCGCATCTATCACAAATGGAAGACGGCTTCTTCTCTGTTTTCGGGGCTGGGATCACTGCCCTACGCACCATCAACGAGCCACATCCTTTAGTCTTATCGTCATTTAATTGTTGAGATGACGAAAGCACTCATACCTTTACCGCTTCAAATCGACTATAATAAGATCTCCTCGCCACTTCTCCTTACGCTCTACAGAAACGTACAAGCTTTCAAACCATCAATGTACATATTCGAACACACACGAATAGCAAAGAGGCGCACGCGATACCTTTAGATGTTTATACACCAGCAGATTCAGCATAAGCTTGAGAACGCACGATCCTTGTGGTCTGTACATCTTTTTCATTACGCAGGTCTTTAAGCAAGAGATAATATCGATACTCATCATTACCGTCTCCAGCTAGTGATATCATACGCACATGTACCATCCTCGCGTCTTCATGGAATAATACGCCGATAACGAGGGTTTCCATCATCAATTGGTGATGATAAAATGAAATCCTGCACACTTCCCTTTCCTGACTGTGTCAAAGTTTACTCGTTTTGAGGGCAACGATTCCCAGTACCCTGACACGAGTAATGTGCTCTACCGTCCGCCTCCATGCGACCTTGTCTTTGTGTCCCATTGCACTTACTCTTGACTTTCTGCCAGCAGTGTTGTTTTATATCCTACCATCGACTCAAAGTGATCATCGAACTCTATCCGTTCTGTCGAAGTCTAGCACTGCTGACGAAGTACCGTTTCGGCTGCTATTAGTGTGTTAACATATGTCTCCAAAGGCCGAACAGCTTCTAAATCCTGGTACTTACCAGCACAGGAGAGTCTCTCAATCCTCATGAGCACATCTAAGCAAGAAGTGATCGGATGTCTATACCAAAGGCGAGATCTGATCTGCCCACAGATCCTAAAAGATTTCATTGTACTGATTCGTTCAAATCCCCTATTTATATTGTGGCGATGGCGAACGCCACGACTGCTCGCATGCTGATCCTCATCATGCGAACTTGGACGCACGGCCGCAGAAGATGGTTGTGACAATGGTATTCCTGTCTTGAATGTAGTACCGCTGTAAGATTCGCCTCCTCCGATTGTTGGCTCCAATATCCAGCACAGTGAAGTCAAAGTGACCGAAGATCCGGCCCGTGAACTTTGATTTTCTGCCATCCGAGTCTTTGCCCTCTTCGGGATTCTATATCCTGTCTGCTTTTATAGATCACAGGTCTTCTTCTCAAGTCTATTTTGCAATATTTCATTATCAGTCCATACGTCTAGCCCTTGTCCACTTTTTTCATCTACTTCCCTCTTCGATAACTGTCGTCCGAGGACACCAGATCCTCAAATAATCTTCTTATAAATAAGCAGCTGTACTCAACACCAACGTCTTAGATTTAATTCATATACATTTAATCTTCATAGCAGATGTGTATTGACAGAACATGTGAGCGCAATCTCGTTTGGGCTACCTACCGAACCTCTCATAGCGTGACGCTGTTGACTCTCCAGCCTTGAAAGGGGCAATACCGCTGGTTGTGGATGGTAAAAACAGAGTCGATAACCGGCATCATCAAAGGATGATGAGTACTTCATCATCGTTGTCTAATCAACAAGATCATGAAAACGATGACTTGAGGAATGATTGACTTGGTCGGTCATCCAAACACCTCGCAGTCTGGCAATTCCAAGCACAGAAGTGGAGGCGATTCCTGCGAGGTATGATTGATACTTCGAAACATGGGTTCGAGACGTCCACGGCCATGCCGGCTTTTTGTCTGGTTTCCTGGTCTGCCCATCAGAGAAGCCTTCTCAGAGTTCTTTTTATACAGCTCAAGATGTGTCGCAGCATACAGCGATGGGTAAGAACCAGAAATTATTGGGAAACAAGCATGCAATAGCTCCCTGTTAACGTGACTTCCCTACTTTGAAAGGCAGAGAATTTTGCCGCGGTCTGTCTCTCTATTGCGGCTAGCAGCAACGTCTGGGTTTCATGGCGGTTGCGTGGTTCAACCACTTTTTATTACACATTCGCTGGGAGCTTGAGAGCTTTCTATTTATGGCATAGCTAGGGAAGGGAAGAGATCTAATACGAGAGACACCGTCCTAACATATTGAGCGTCATTACTGGGAGGCAGTAGTTTCTACTACCATTGTCAAGTGATTCACATCCTCATCATGACATGGAGTGTGTTTCACTGTATCGTCCCGAGCACAACGAAAGAGCTCCTTGAGTAGTACTCCAAGAAACTTACCTGCTGTAAAAAGGCACCTCACCTACCTCCACATCGCCTCTTTCTTGGCAGCCTCAGTGGCCATGAGGAAGGAAAGAGAATGAATGGAATCTTGCCTTTTATAAGAGCATTTCGAACTCCTGCTTGTGCACTTCTTGAATTTGCTGGAAAGCAAATGAATGATTATTTTTCTCGTACCCTTGAGAAGCGATCTTGATTAATTATCGTCCAAAACAGCCGAAGCGAAATGCTAACAACAGCAAAAAACCTGTACTTACCCGGAACATATTGGCCTGCTCTCGAAAGACAGTGCAAGAAACCCGCCAGTGACAAGTTTCATACAATTCCTTCAATTGGCAAGTTCGACATATAGATGAAAGCCATCGAGAAACACATCAAAAATACGCATACTATTTTCGGACGTTCATTACGCGAAACAAAACAACCGCCATTTCGGTGTGTATGTGGAGATCGAATTTCGGGGAGGCCTAGCTGCAATACAGAAGATGCACCATAAGAACCACACTGCAAACTCGGCACAAGAGGAGAGGGAGGGTGGACAGATAGAACGAGATTGATGAAATTATTGCCACATTGGTTATAATCAACACTTCTCAAGTGATACTGTACATCATCGCTAGAAAATAAGCTTCGTCATCACTACTAGACAAATGTTGGCTTCTACATCAATATGAACGACCGCGTGGTTTTGATCGTACGGCTAGGGTAGAGCATTCCGCGTAAGAGCAACAGCAACCACAGAACGTCTCGTAAACTAATAACCGAGCAGGTGGCCAGCCTAGTCCATATTGGTGGGCGTAGCAATGTCTAGGGAGAACTTTGATGGTGGAGGATGCGATATTTACATGTGCTCCAGATTACCTTTGTTCATGAGATCCTTGAAAGGCAGACATATACAGCAGTATGATGGCAACGAAGTGACTCTACGAATAACATTAGGAAATGAAGCAGCGTACACTCAATTGCCCCGACACCGTTTTTTTTATAAAAGACATCATATCCTTCCCCTTGAACTTCTTCTTTACACAACACTATTAGAGGCTGGACACAGTACATGGGCGGGTACTAGGCAAGTATCAAAAGACCAGCAGCGCTGATGTTTCCATCAGCGCCGTTACTGCGATCTGTTCTTAAGCGGTAGTGTGGATATGTGGGAAATGTGAAGAAGGTAGACCAAAAGATATCTCTGATGCTCTTCACCATCGGCTGACAGCGTCTATCGTCATCGCCATATCACACGCCTCCATCAACACTTCAAGATACCGGATTCCATCATCACCAACACCACTTTCACACAGAGGATATCAGCCCCATAATGTTTTCCTTTCAACAAACTGCTGACACGCAAACTGTACCCACGTAAAGTCTCCCAACCACATAATCAATTTCATAGATGCTTCGCACCGAGAGCACAGCGCTCGCCGCTCATCCTGGGTCCAGCGCCAGCGCTCGGAAATCTTATTGAGAAATATTAAGATCACAGCAAAAAGGAGATATTTTTATAGTAAAACGAGAAGATGACGACTGGAAAGTGTGGGCTGCCGTGGTCATGTGATAAGAAAGGAAGGAAACATGAGTGAAGAGGATAAGATGGTAGGAGATTCGAGAAGAGGAAAGAGGGTGAGATAGAAGGCGATAGGAGAATAAATTAGACCAACGATAAATGCAGAAAATTAGAAACAAGGAATGAGTCTCAAAGTTGTTGAATTCGAGGTCTTAGCATATACCAATGTCGTGAGAGTCCGTCAGCTATCTCAATACCAAGGCATAAGTGGCTCTCCCTTCTGTGAGTGGCCAATTTCATGGCGCAGGCCAAAGCCTAAACACCACCACAACCAATTCCCCAAAGCAAATCCATCCAGTCATGAAGGAGAGGAAGAAGGACCATGAGGTTAATAATGTCCCATTCCCAAGTCTATGATACCTTATCAACCTCACCATGAGGACTTCAAACCACCAAATCCCCAGAGTCACAATCCCCGAAGCCCAAAACGCCATGCAGACCGCAGACCCCAGGTCCAAGATGTAATAATGATGAAAACCCAATCGACCAGCCAGAGTAGAGGAGTAACCCGATCCCAAAACCCATTCCTAAGGAGCCAGGGGCAATTCACAAACTCCAAGCAATGCAACCGCCCATCCACACACCCACGCTAAACCAATGCAAGAACAACAAAGCAAGAACAGAAAAGTCGAGAGAGCAGAATTTGTGTGTACAGGTATCAAAGTGGCAAAAGCCACAAACAAGAAGAAAAGCAGAGCAGAGCAGGTAATTATTACAAAGGCCATAGATAAGAAGAAAAAACCAGGTACAGAACCATAGGACATAACCATCAGTGCTTAAGCAGAATCTGTCCACCTAATTAAGGAGAGCAGGCGTCTAGTCGTAAGCCCAAACACTCATCCTCCTGAAATTCTTGGCCTTCAACTTGGTAGAATCGAGGGTGAATACTCGAAGTGGATGTGCGCCGGGACTATAAAAGAAAAAAACATGTTAACACAATCCCAAAAATAAAAAGTCTATGGCGAAAGGGCGTATTGTGATTATGAGACGAAGAGAAGAAGAAAGAAGATATGGATGAGTAGTGATGTGATGAGTTCGTGACATCGTGTGTAAGTGCGTGTGTGTAGTGAAGTCTTGTGTGGTTGGATAGCGATGTTGTAAGGGATGGTATGATTGCTTCATTCCATCCCCCGTGAGCGACAGATTCAATTGTGCGGATGTGCAGCTTTCTTGAGTTCGAAATCGGGGAGGTAGCCGAACCAATCTGAAGCAGAATTGTACTTGAACGCTTTGAACTCGACACCATATGGTTTCTGCAAAACAAATTAGTACCATCTTCCCAAATTGTAAAAAGGGAATTGCAGGACCTACCGGTTCAAGCGAATACAACATCCCAAGCGGACAATCCAAATCAGCAACCTGATCCCTCCTCAATCCCATGAAATACGCGAGCAAAACTCGCGCAACAGACCGATGCGTAATAAGAAGACAATGATCCGTCATCCTCTCCAACTCCACAATAACCGGCCTCAACCGATTTATAACGTCGAGGTAACCCTCTCCACCCGGTCCAGGGTACCGGTACGAAAGTTTATCATGTTGCCGTAACTCATACTCTACCAGATGTTTGATTTTGATTTCATCATATGTCATGCCTTCCATATCTCCCGCATTCAATTCATCAAGCATACGCATTTGCTTGACGTCGAATTCCTCCTCGTCGAAGAGTTCTCCACTTTGGATACTTCGCTTTAGCATGGAAGTCCAGACGCAGAAGTTCTTTTCGGGAGGATCGTTGCCGTCGCCGGTTTGAGGTGTGAAGTGCGGATTGGGTGGGGTGTGGTCACCTGGGTGTGGTGGGAAATGGGTATGGGCTTCTTTGTCGCGCTGGCGTACATCCCATGCTTTGCGCTCGTATTCGATGAAGCGAGTTAATGCTGCTGCATACCGACGGCCGTTTTCAGTGAGAGATGAATCTCCACCTATCTTACCGGCTTGGTTGTCGGCGGATTCGCCGTGGCGCGTTATCCATATTTGACGGGGAGCGAGATTGAAGTTGAGGAGGTAGTACACTGCCTGAGCGGAGAGAAATCCATGAATTTGGTGGGAGATTACTTTGCGGCCGACGTCAATCATTTTGACGTAGGGCATATTGTTTTTTTCTTCGTATTCGCCAATGGGTACGTAGTTCTTTTCGTAGATGGCTACGCGTTTGCGGAAGTCTTCTAGGGAGGCAATGGGGTCTTTATCTTTGTAATCGGGCCCCGAAAGCTTGAGGCGCATGTTCGATTCTAGGAGGGCTTCATCTTCGCATACCGACTCGATGAAGAGGACGTTGAGCGCTGGTCCGGCTTTTGCTCGTATACGCTCCATGACTAGTTTCCGGCGTGCGAGAGTGCTGTTTGTAGCGTCGAGGATGCCGACTGAGCCTCCATCTTCTAGAATAAAGTGGAGGAGATCGTCAAGGGTTTCCATGGCGCATTGCTCACGGATGAGCGCCGCGTGGGTGTTTTGAGGATCGAAGAAGTCGGCGGTCTGATCCATTGGATCACCACCGCCTACTGCACCAGGACTAGACACGGTTGTCAAGTCTGGAAAGGCCGACTCCAAATTTGCCATCTCTTGTGACATGCCATTGCCATTTTGCGGACTGACCCTCCCATTCAAGCTCAATGTAGGGATAGGTTGTGATGGCATCTCCCCGTTGATGAGTATATGCGCCGCAACTTGCGTAGGAGTCATAGCTCTCGGTTCATGACCTAGAATACTCCTCTCGGTTGCCGAACTCATAACCTCATCGTGGTGAGCGTAGATCCTTCTCTTTTCGCCTACATTGAAGATGCGGGCATCATGTTGTAACCAGTTCAGATACCGTGCGACTTTCTTGGTGATATAGGATTTGCCTCGCGCTGGGAGTCCGACCATGACAATGACGAGCTTCGAGCCTACATCACGCTGTGAGATACGACCGTCTGGAGAGACTTTTGATTTGGTAAGACCAGGGATGTCGAGGGTGGTAGGGCGGACGCGTGGAGTGGAGCTGGCGGAGGTATTTCGTTGGAAAGGTCTGAATGTTGTATTAGTTTCTGTGACTCCAAAAGTTAATGGAACGACCAAGGACTCACATCTTTGGACTCGAAGGATTTGATGGAAGAGGAGTATCACTCGCAGCTTGACCAACCCCATCCTTCCCGCTCCAAGTTACTCCACCAAACCTCGCTTTTGGCTTCAAATCGCTACTCCCATCAGTCCCTTCAATGTCATCTCCTGCAATCGTGACATGCGGTATCGCCGGTGGAAGCAAGACTTCACTTCCCAAATCCGCCCGAACTCCATTCCTTCCTTTCTCCCTCTCCCTCTCCCTCAACCCATTCCCAAACTCCCTCTCCCTCTCACTCAAACCATTCAACTCCGCATATTCCGCAAACTTCAACCCACTCATCAAAGTCGATTTCGCCAGCTTAGAATGTTGAGCCTGTTTATTGCCGTTGAGAGTTGTAGGGGCAAATAGCGTGGTGGTAGGACAATCGCAGAATTTATCGGGCTCCGACTTCAATGATTGTGATTTGTGATTCTGCTGAGTGAGATTCTCCGTCTCGCTTTCTAGAATATTGTGAGGCATCCTCCCCTTCTGGAAACTTGCTTTTCCGGGGTTAGTTAGTGTGTCCGGTGATGGAGCTAGGCGTGCCAGGATAGGGCCTTGCCGCAGCCCTGGCTAATTTAGTGTGGCGCAGAGGTTTGTAGCGAGTTAAACGTGAGCAGCTTGTGCAATTGGAGATTTTTTGTAGGTGAGGTGTGAGCTTCGTGGTCAATGTAGGTTCTGTGTCGCGGTAAGATGTGGAGTTTCAAGGATCGGGGAGGTTGAAAGAGGGAAATACAGGTGGAGATCCGTGGTTCGAGGAGGGAAGCTTCGAGGGAGCGGTGACTGTGAGGTGACGGAGAAGATTGCGGACTTTTCTTGCTCGTCGCTTTTCTTGCCCGTCGCTTTTCTTGCCCGTTGCTTGCCCGTTGCTCAACAGAAACTTGGAGGGAAAAAGAGGGTCTCAAATTCTCACTCTTGTGCTTGGATTGGAAATCTATCCAACACCAGGGGTGCGGGCACGGGCGGTTGATCGGTTTATCGGAGTCATTGCTGTAAAAAGAGCGCTTGAAGATGGGTGTCAGATTGGGTAACGAAACGATTGTTGTGGTTGTAGAAGGAACCAAAGTTAGGTTCACGGGAGAAAGATGTCCAAATCATGCGCGCATGTGGGTACCAGAAACAGATTATTATATAAACTTTTTCATTGTTCCACTCTAGGTAGCTGACACTACTATCTCAACCTATCTTTTGGAACAAGCGCAAAACTCCCCGCTGCAAAGACTCCGCCCTGGGCCAAAAATTACCCCACGTTCCCGACCTATGAATGTACAATCCCTACCCACGCCTTGCAATCACAACAGGCAACTCTTGTGTCGCGCCTGCTCTCTTTGTTTTTCTCGGTGCTGATATCATCACCGGTCGCATGCCCCGTTGCCCGTCGGGCCATTGCTGATTGGGGAGAGAGATTATGCAGCTGCAGCCGCTTTCAGCCCTGTTTGTTGAGGTGCATTCTTTACAGAAGTCGGGCCTTTGTCACATGTCTGTGTCGTCTCCCCTTCCTAATCAAGAAATTTGACCGACTGGATATTGTCCTTTGCCAAATGCTAGGAATTACTGGAAGGGGGTTCCACAGCCTGATTCATTTCGTGAGATGACCCCCAACACCAATACCCAATGTCGAAGAGCAATAATGACATGAATATCATCCACATAAATTTCACCCCACCGAGGATTTTTCCAACCTAATCGTCAAAACTAACAAACAAATATAAGCACAAACGCTCAACCCCGTCAACACACTAACCACATTCCCACTCGTCCGAAACTTCCTCCTATTCAACCCGTCCTCCCCCACCTCACTGAAAAACTGCATATTCCCCTGCTGTCTCCTAAAAAGACTCGTACAAAGCACACCAGCACCGTATACTGCAAAAAGTGCACCTATGCTGTAGAATTCGGATGTGAAAATCTTTAGCACGACGAGGGCGAAGGAGAATTGGGAGAGGGCGGTGCGGATGTAGGCCCCCTCGAAGGTGCGTTGCGCGGCGCGGATTTCGACGAGTTCCTCTGAGGAGAGGATTACGGAGCGGGCGCGGTGGAGGCGGAGAGTGTAGGTGTTGGCGGGGTGGCGGCCCTGTGTTGTATGCTGTTAAGTAGAATATGGAATCGGGTGTCGAGAGAAAGACTGGATGGGAAGGCTGCTGGTTTGGAATGGCATGATAGAGCTTTGAAGAGCTTAGGTATACTTCGACATGACCACAGCTTCAGGCACTCCTTCATGTGAAAGCGTGCCAGAAATTGTAAGTATATCCAAAGTAACTCAAGTCCTTCAAATCCAGCTTGCTCTCAACATCCCAAACCCCTCCTTCATATTCCGCACTGCTATAGTCCTAAGTACTTACTTCAAACATTCTGAGTCCCTACGCAACGTAGCAATTGCAGTGAATATGTCCTTTGCAGTATCCAAGCCACGAGAAGAGAGTCCTTCTTATGTCTCCTCTTTAGAGTCCACGACGTGAGGTTGCGAAGTTTACGGATCGCAAGACGAAATCCTCGGAGTTTATCGGATTTGAGAAGGCGGAAAAAACTCCCCACGTGCAAATGACTCTCCGGCGCGTGAATCGCGTCTAATCTTGGGGAGCTTGAGATGGAGGACTGCTAGATGACGTTCAAAATCTGTACTATCGTAATTGTGTGCCTGTTACTGTAAGATTGGGGTTGCACCATAAATCAAATCACGCCCTCTCTTTCCCCCCCTCCGCTTTTCGGCCACTATCATAACCACGCTCCCTACCTCCTGCACACACTATCCCCCTCTCCCCACCATACCTGGGTGCCCTTGTCCAACTCCACCTCCATCACCCTTGCACCCCCATTTCTCATTTTGACAACGCAATCCCCTCTTCACATCCTTCTCAGAAGAAACTTCCATGTTCTCCCATCAAATTGTTGCCCAAAATCAAACAATACTTGACAAAAACATATCTAAACACTTTGGTACTGCCTTTTGAGGTTTAATTCATCAGGCAGGAGCCAGTGTAACTGTAGGACGGGTGAGTTGTACAACATTTTCTAGTTTCGTATCCCTTCTTGGAGAAGCTGTAGAGGGGGTATCAAGTGCATCAAATGGTAATTCCTTAGGCTGATTTCAATGTAGTCACATAGGTGAAACTGATTCCAATTCGTGGTCTGCGAGTGTATACACCCTCTCTACGTAAACTCGCTTTTACCACCACCAACCCCTCTTCTGCCCTCGGCAAAAGCCTCACTTCCCGGTCCATCCACAACAAACACGCACTCTCACAAATACCTCTCTGTCCACGCCTACCTTTCACCATCAACCACCCACCCCAATCTCCCCACAACATGACGGACGTAACAACTCCAGCACAAGTAGCCTCCGCAGCTCTCAAAGCCGCCGCCGACACAAAATCACAAACGACAACCTCATCAGGTACGAAGAGAAAGAGAGGTAATGATTTGAAATTCTATGCGGTGCGGACGGGACATATGCCTGGTATATATCATAGTTGGGAGGATTGTAAACTGCAGATTACTGGGTTTAAGAAATCGGCTTGTTGGTTGCCCTTTTTGCTTATAGCTCTATTGCTCATGGGTTCCTGGAAGGAATACTCGATGCTAATACGTATTGGTGATATAGTCAAATCGTTTACCTCGCTCACGGAAGCGGAAGCATTCATGAAAGCAGACGATAGTAACCCTTCTAGTACCATCGCGAATCCGAGTAAATTCTACGCAGTGCAGAATGGCCGCGTACCAGGTGTATACACAAGTTGGCCGGATGCTCAAAAACAAATTACTGGCTGGACGAAACCGGTGCATCGCAAATTCACTACAAAAGCAGAAGCGTACGCCTTTGTACAAGCGGGGAAAGCTGATAACTCCGCTTTAGCAGGCGTAGCTACATCAACCATAGCAGAAGACAATACATCATCATCGCAACCTGCATCTAAGAAAGCAAAAAAGAATAACGCAAAAAATGAGACTCCGATACCTGAGAAGGACGCAAATGGAGACCCAAACCCAATGTTTGCACCTCTACCGCCAGATGCCGAAGATGGATTTGATAGGAATGTCATTCTTGATCCGGAGACGGGTGTTATGAGGCACAAGACTGCAGAGGAATTGGCGGCGAGGAAGAAAATGTTCAAGCCTGATAATTATGCTGATTCCTTGCGGGTATGGACGGATGGTGCCTGTAGAGGGAATGGGAAGAAGGGTGCGTACGGTGGTGTGGGGGTTTATTTCGGGGAGAAGGATCCACGGTATGCATACTTTCATTATCACCAGGATTCTAACATGGAAAAATGCTAACAAACCCACCAAAAAGCAACGTCGGCGAACCCCTCCCCGGCCCCCGCCAAACGAACCAACGCGCCGAACTCACAGCCCTCAAACGCGCTTTAGATATAACGCCCCTAAATCGCAACGTGATCATAACGACCGACTCCAAATACTCCATCGATTGCGTGACGAAATGGTGCGCCGCCTGGAAACGAAACAATTGGATTAATTCTATGAGGAAACCTGTTGAGAATAGAGATGTCATTGAGAAGGTGCTTGATATGGTTGAGGAGAGGGAAAGGGGGGGTTGTCAGACGCAGTTCCTTTGGGTAAAGGGGCATGGGGATGATCCGGGGAATTGTGCTGCTGATAGGTTGGCTGTGGAGGGGGCGGAGGAGGGGAGGAGGTTGAGGGAGTTGCTGGGGGCGGAGATGGATTTGGATGATAGGAACGGAGAAGGTGGGTTGGATGGGGAGGTAGATGGGGTGATGGGAAGTTAGCCTTTGACAGGGGACGACTTTTGATGCTTGATGTATGATATAATGGATAGATGAGGTACAGGTTTTAAGGCTGATCTTAACAATCACACCTACGACGTCTAGGGAGAAGCTATGATAGGACCGGTACGACAGGCACAGGAGAATCTGCTACAAGCTGCGAACGTGCCAAGATGGTCGCGGTGAGTGAATTCAGAGACTTACACGTTCCATCTACTCTCCTCCAGTAATCATGTTGATCTCCCCCAGAACGTAGTTTTCTATGAATGGACGATATTTTGTGATTATGTTCGACAAACCCTTCTTTATGCCAGTACTGCTTCTTTCTTCTTTCTATCCCTGTTGATTCCATAATATTTCGTTAACTTCAAAGTACCCAATGTGTCCGTCGTTCGGTTACTTTCAATCCACGTGACTCTGTCCCTCTCTCCATACCATACGGGATAAAACATGCAGGGAGAGTATGGGTAGGACGAGACAAGACACCGCTAGCTGTCGCAAAACAATATCGGTGGTCGACTGTGGCGATATGGAATAGAAATTCTGCGTGTGACACTGTGATGTCGAACAGATGGTATTGAGCTATTCCGCCAATGGTAGAAGTGAAAACAAGCTATGATGGAGTCTGAAATGAGCTGTATTATGATGAGGATAAATGCTGGTGCAGATCGTGATTGTGCGGTGGTGATGGGGGTCAGGGAGTGGTGATGATGAGGTTGATGATGGTTCTGTTCATGTCTATGAGGTGGTATTCTTCATTCTGATAGCGGTTGAAAAGAGACCGAACAGGATGGGTGTATCTTTTGAGGGACCTATATTATTCGTAGAAGATGAACAGTTCAACTGCGCAAGTTGGGGTAATGAAGTGGTTGTTACTACATACACTCGGAAGCCCATATATTCTGTTCCGCGTGGAGTCGTGGTGTTTGAGACAGCAATAGTTTGTTCGACTCAGGAGGTTTTATAGGAAAGGAAACCTCCAACAGGGGAGCGGGCAAAACACTTGTTAACTTAGCATGGCGTAATGAAAGGGACATTTACAGGGTAGCGAGCACTTGTACTTTACTCGGAGAAACATTGAGTAACCCAGCTTCTCCCTCGCTCTTAGGAAAGAAGGACTGGTCATGGTACAAATATCAGCCAGTCGAACTTGAAATCTAGATGAAGTAAGTTTCTTGACTCCGACGCGTGGTATCTACGAGGGAGTTCTGGACTGCTGACTCTGCAATCTGTCATGCTGATCAATATTGTGCAAGCATACACTGGTGCTATTCATGAAGCGAGTAGATCATATGAGTAGAGGGGAGTCACTCGGAGATATTAGTTTTCATAGAGATGTTGTGAGTAACCTGTATCTGGTGACGATGATTATGTGATGGAAATGGTGAAATATATGGAGGTGTTGTGATGGTGCTGTGTTCTACCATCGATGTGTGTGTAAATGTGGAAATCTTACGAAGTAATTTGCAGACTTTGAGCAATTCTGCTACATACTGACAGATTTTGGTATATGCCCGTCTTTATACACTTGCAACTTTAACCCTTCAAGCGTGTAGCGATCCCAGCATGAATCGAGTGAAGTTGTGTAGTAGCGCCGTTGATGGGAGGGATCTGTCCAGGTCTAGGTATTGTTTTTATAGCCAATTTTTTGCATAAGTATCGAGCGCTGAGGAGGGATGAAGGATAGTATAGAGTACGGAAAGGACTGCGAATAGAGAAACAAGGCATGTAAGGTTGGAGTCGAAGACAGATAGGTAGAAACTACTGGTCAGGACGGAGCATTTGAAAAGTATCGACTCATCATATTACTGCACATGTCGACTGTATAAAATGTCTTGCCCAAACCCAACTAACGCAAGTAATCGGTATTCTCCGCACAATGGTATCAATAGAGCTGTGAAGGTTGTGTTGAGAACACTACTGTAGCGGATGGAAGCGCTTCCAATTGGTAACTCCTTTCGCAAATTGCGAGTAGTCGTACATAGTGAACTCATCCTAGTAATGAATAGACCGATTTTGCGATAATGACCTTTACTTCTAACGCATGATGGATTATATGGAGGCTAAATGGTGATACTCGCCACCCTTATGATAGCAGTTTTCGTCATGGATCCAGTCGTCATGTTATAGTGAGGGAAGGGTGCCGAATTTGCTTCGATCATTTGCTGTTCCGCTCAACTTCCTTCGAGGCATTGCAGATGAAGAAGCAAATGGGGAACGGATCCCGTACACACCGTAACACGGTCGCTTGAAAATGTGATCTCGTGTGTGCAATCTGTCACTGTGATTCGAGACCCGATTTCGGTTTATACGGTGTGGCAGATGGGTGTGATGGTTGGACTATATGTAGTGAGACGCATGATCCTGCATAATTGCCGTAGTTCTTGCTTGCAGCAGCAGCGTCACGACGAACGCATAATCCGAGTCCTGGCGCTTTGGGACACCTTGGTTTGAAGCTGCGCATAGGTGGCATGCGAAAGGCGGCCTCCTTTGTCGACAAAGTCTTCATGGATGTCACACGACAACAGAAGCAGCTGCGGGCTTTTCCCCTTCACTCACAGCTTAGGCTGCTTTCGACCGCAAATCACGAGACTCCTCGTTTTTTTGACAGATCTCGCCAATTTCGAAACTTGACATTCCGATGGAGATGGTGGGCGACGACCATGTGGATACGAACGGGAGGTCTGAGAGCCCGGGGTATTACGCGAAGAACTGCAGCAACCCGTTTTCTGAGTTTGTGCAGCGTGCTGATTTGCCTCGTGCGAGACCGTTCAAAACTAAGTATTGCGATTTATACCGACATGTATTTGTCCATGAAACATCGACAAAGATGGCAAGGAGTGGAAAGGGGCCCCGAGCGCTAGGCTGGATGTGGTAAGTCGCCTGACGATCTTCATTCAAAGCCGACTTCTGATCAACGAAATGCCCTTGCCTTTCCTTTACAAATCTTTCAACGTTGAGGATTGGATCGAGTCTCAATATTGTGCTGTGATGGTGTCTCACTCACACCCACCAGCCAACCTGGAGGATCGATGGCATCGCCATTTAATTCGCTCTTGGTTTTTCAGCTTCAATACGAACCTCTAGTTTGCCTGAGCGAACAGAGCACCTTCCCGTCACTAATGACTCTGAATTAAGGATCATCCCATTGAACCAACGCAAAAGACTCTTCGACTTGTTCACATTACCTGTATGGTCACTTAAACCGGCAGCTGGACTTAATTGCTAATATGAGGGGCTGTGATGATATGTCGGTATATCTGGTAAGATGCGATATTTCCGTTGGATTTCGCCTGATGGCATGCCTGTAAATCTTGCTCTTCAGCTGGCTCAACTCGTACGACTTCGTACGAATTCAACTCCGGGATCTTCTTTCACATAGTCCTCAAGTCGCTGGTGGTCCTTGTCTTCCTGGGCTAATGCCGCCTCTCGTTCAAGCTCTGTCATTGCTTGACGCTCTTGGTCGAGTTTGCGGGCCTTCGCTTCATGCATTTGTCGACTTGCTCCATGATATCGGTACTTCTCGTTACAGCCCCTACTGAAAGGATGTTTCTACATCCGCGGTGATGCCCAACGACAGCATATTTGCCGCACATCTTACTGTTTGCATCTACATCAATACCTTCACAACGAAACATATGCTCTTTGCTCAGGCAATTTTCGGTATTGGTTGAGCCGCAAATATTGCTGTGTTATGTTAGTGTAAACTCAATGGCTCAATGGTCAATCACGAACTACACCCACCAGTGATGTTCATACTCCTTGGGCGTAATGTTGACGATGTACCTGGTACCATTCCAGTTGGGATCTCCAAGTTGCCGCTCCTCAGCCTTCAGGTCGTTTGTCTCCTCCAGGTGCCCATTGGCCTTCGAAACTTCTTTAATTCTCTTCTTTAGTACCTCCTTGAGTTTGGTATAGGTTGGAAGACCACCCATGGTGGTGCGTTATCAAGTTGATTGCGTGGGTCTTGGTTAGCCTCGTTTGGGGGTTTCAGTGTGGGTCTTAGTCGAGGATTGATTGTGAGACCGTGGAAGGGTGGAACAATGGAGTTTCTTGATGCTGGGGGAAAGTGTTGAGACTCATTGTTTATGTGGATTCGATGTTTGTGTTACGGCCATCCAAAGGGTGTACTCGGCAAATCCATCATATACAACCTTCTCTATCCGACAGCCACCACACTAACGTGTTGCACGAAGTTGGCTATTGTGAAATAAAAGCGTGGTGTTGAGCCAGACTCCGCCGCTGACCGCGTTGCTGTCGTTAGGCTTCATCACCACTTGTGAGATCCGCACGACCGACTACTTTAAAAGAGGCCTCTCCTACGGAATACTTTGCTCTCCCTCTTTCGCACTTCCCACTGGCTGTCAACATCCTTTGTGAGACCAGTACGAAAGTAGCACCAACATACAAAGCAACCATGAATCTCATTCATGGACTAAAAACCAACTTGAAGCATGATTTTCGGAACCGCAACATCTTCAAACGCCACAACAAATCCCACAGCAAGAAAGATACTTGCGGTAGTGCCGGTATTCCAGATAATATCCCGAAAACTCGCAAGCGAGATGCTGCGCTCTTGAAGTGCAAAGCCGCCTGCAACTCCAAGCCGTTTCGCGATGTGCGAAAATTGCTGTTTACTCCTGTGCACATGTCGAAGGAAGCAAAGCCAATTGCTTCAAACCCCTGTCATCGAGAATCATGGAGGTCGCGCTGCAAGTCTCACGATGATGGTTACTTCAGCACGGAAACACCTTCAGTGGACACACCTCCGAACATTCCGACACAGTGGGCTCACTCGCCCGTTGCGTCTCTCTCTACGACTCCTTCTACATCCTCCTCTGCTTGTTATTCTCCGGACCAAGGTCCAGTCACTTCTACGCTCGTCTCGGTGAGCTCTCCGCCCGACTCTATTGCTGCTATTCCCGACGACTTGCCTGTTACGGCCGCATCTCTTTCATTGGGTCAACTGCACCCTACCTCCACCTTTACAGATTCAATGGAATGTCCGCCATTGGAACAATCAACCGATTGCAAAGTACAACCAGCTCAGACTCTTGATACCATCGTTGAGGACCCATATTGGGGAAAGCTCCGCGAAATTGATGACAACGCGATCACGAGACTTATCTTACGTTTGTTGAGCAACGACACTACTCAGGACTACGAAGTCCTGGACCAGAAGCAAGGATCCTATCATGTTGTTTATATTATTGAGTCCAGCCAAGGCCAGAAGGTTTGCTTGAAAATTCCTGCCAGCGGTCAACCTGGCCGGTGGTGTTCTGATGACATAGAGCTACTACGATCTGAAGCATTGACGATGCGTCTTATTAAGAGGAAGACACAAGTTCCAATTCCAACTGTATTCGCATTCGATACAACCATGGACAACGAGATTAGAGCGCCTTTCATCCTGATGAGCTTTATCGCAGGCCGACCTGCCCATGAACTCTGCGCCGAGTGGAGGCTTTGTCCTGGCAGCTTGGTTGAGAAGCAGAAGGTTTTGATTCAGTCTGTCGCCAAAGCAATGGCCGATCTTAGTCGACTTTCGTTCGACAAAATCGGCATGCTTACCTATCCAGAGGAGGGAGGAGAACCAATTGTAGGGCCTTATAATAGCTACCGCACTTCAGAAGAGGAAGACGGCGCCTTCAAGCGCGAGTGGACATCATACGGCCCTTTCCGGACCAGTCAACAATACTTTGCTAGTCGGCTTGATGCTACCGGCGATCTGGATTGGCTGGGGGGTTCCACATATGCTGACCTTGAGGGCGTTCTCAAGATGGCTGAAGTCTGCGTGACATGCATACCGCCATCTTGCCATACCGTAGGCAGTCCAGAAGTTTTTGGACTCGCTCATTCAAACCTCGATTTACAAAACATTCTTTGCAAAGATGATGGAACTGTTGTAGGTACTATTGATTGGGAGAAAATACATACTGCACCAATCTATTTAGGCTCCGGAGCTGTACCCCTTTGGTTGCGCGAAGACTGGACGATCGACTATGATTGGCCTTACGGCAAGCCTCTTCTCTCTCCGCGAGACCTGGAAATTGGTCGGGGCTACTACCCCACGGCTCTACGAACCCATCTCGACAAACCACACAACTGGTTGGTACCTGAAAAGTCCGTCATTTAAACAGCTTTCGACCACGCTTTACAGGAGCAAATGAATGCCGAGGTTCGATGCTCAACTTTCTTTCGCCGATTGCTGCATCGCATCCTGCCTACTGTTATCCCTGCAAGCTTTTCCATTTCCTTGTCCCAAGATGAAGAGGACAATGACTGTGGTTGGATCCATGACGGCGGGATCGATTCGAAGAAGTACATCATGGAGGAGATTACCGAACTTTTGCGGTGTGTTCCAACGCAGCCCAACGACATCAACGTCAGAAGACCACGTAGGAATGCTATCGTTTCGTTTTAAGTAGCGTCTAGTGCAAGCACGGCGACAGCAATGGTATTGACGATGACGAATGGACCTGGGAAGCCCAATTTTCGAATCCCAACAAAGTTGATTTCATCGAGATCATCCGGTCTGATGGATTCTTCGCTTGGCGCATACATCTTGACAACTTAGATCCCGGCCGCTGAGGGCTGGTCAGCTACTGCATTCGCAAACAGAATGTAACAGCCTCGACTCCGCAGTGCTTTCCAGTAAAGTTTTCGCGTGGCCATTATGGCCCTATTCACTCTCGGTGGGAGCACTCTTCAGAATGGTGGAACTACCACAAAAGGTAAAGAGCAACAACGCAGGCGTTGAGACCAATACTAATACAAATGCTGTAGTCTCAAAGGAGAGGGCCTTATCTCCCTGCATTCCCCGATAGTCATACTCAATCAAAAGTGAAATTACCGAGACCTGAATATCACTCAGCCAATGGCTCGATACTACCAGTCAACCTCTGGGTGATGACACAGAGCCTCCATTACCACTTCTGTTTTCTCCACGAACAAAGCCAGTCCAAGAAGGGAAATACCGGCGACGAAT
Organism: Tothia fuscella; assembly: GCA_010583015.1. Classification (NCBI taxonomy): domain Eukaryota; kingdom Fungi; phylum Ascomycota; class Dothideomycetes; order Venturiales; family Cylindrosympodiaceae; genus Tothia; species Tothia fuscella. The sequence continues at coordinate 136,805 of MU007056.1, read as the reverse complement.
ATTGCCGGTGATTGGTATACTGAAATATCGCTTGCCCACTTATCCGAGCCAAGATTCTTTGGCTGTGACCGGGATGAAACAGAGGGGGAAATAACCGGCGGAAAAGCAGGAGCAGAAATATATATTCGCCCTGATCTTTTTCACCTACCGGCCACCAGTCCAACAAATGGATCAACCAACGGGAAGAGATGCGATTGAGTACCTGTAGATCAGAGTTACCGGGGTTTTGCATCTCGCCACAACTGCTATTGTTCTTTGCTGCTTATGGTGGTAGTACCACCAAAATTATGGAGCCTCCCAGCGGTAGAAGAAATATAGCAGTGAAACACAAAGCCTGATGTCTAGTCAGTCTGCGCTCGGAATTGGCAGAGCACAAGGTAACGGCGACTAAGTTGCCATCTTCAGCGACAGTGCCATATCATTTGTCGGAACCACTGTGCATGAGACAAACAAAAGATGTTGACGAGGAGCTTTCCCACTCGCATTACTAAATAACTCGATCAAGCACGCCGACTCCATTTCTCTACGGCGATAGTGCTATTACAATTGATGATAATATCGACGTAAAGGACAGCAACGATAGCAGTCAGTATCAATGGAGGTAAAACCCTTCGACGTCTACTAATATCTGCCAGCAGCACTATTTTGTGGTAGACTCACGGACGACGAACGCAGAAATTGGTGTGAGCATACGGCTTGATAGAACCAGGGCTTGGAACTGCCCGTCTGAGAAGTTTGCGGCATTAGTGGAGGCTGTGATGGATTCGCGGTTCAGATCGATGCAGCGATCTGGTGGTTGAAGTCTCGTTGCACGCCGGGCTGCGCTCGACCCTTATATCTCCGGCCTCTGTAGGTTGGGGATTCGGATACGGACATCAGTGCCTTGATACCGACACATGTACGGGGATGCTGATTTTGCTCAGTGAGAGGAGCTATACGAGGGCAAAGATAAGACACAAGAGAGGCGTCTAGGGCGGAGGTGGGCAATGTTAGACGCACCATACCAAAACCCTCTTTTGAGAGGCTTAGGTCGGAATTAGATGGAACCCCAGAACGGGGTTCCAGAACAATCGAGGTCTCGTTTATTACTGGCCTGGTTTGTTACGGGCCTGGTTTGTTGCTGGCCTGGTTTGTTGTATTTACCGAAGGGGTTGGTAAGCTTTGCTAGTGTACTTGCCTGCTCTTAGGGGTGACCATGGAGAAAGATCCCAAGCGGAGCAGGGGCGGCAGCCGCGCTGAGCTGTTACTGTGGGATACTAACATATACTCCAAGACGTAACTCCAACATTCAATCTGTGAGAGTGCGAAAATCCCAATTCCACTTTTAGAGGGATCACTTCGCCCGCAACATGTCGTAGTTCTTTCTTTCTTGCCGGTCTCCCTACGTCCTATCGGTCGCTCCTGCTCACTCATGCGTAGGATCCTCCTTCCATGGTTTTGAAAGTTGGCGCCCACGAATGCATGGCATGTCATTAAAGTAATTTCTTCTTCGTTTGCTCAACCTTCTTTTCTTAGTATTCTGCCGCCGAACATGCATTTCGCGCATCGCACGACTACTACACCTGCAACTTCTTCACCCGTTAGCAGTTCGCTAGAAAAATCCATCTTACACTCTAGTCTCTTGCAACGCAATCTGTGCTATAGCACGACAAAAATTCGACCTCAGAGTGACGTTCACGTTCAACCCATGACTGACCAGACAGCGCAACCTAACGAGATTGGGGCTCGGCCATCCTTCTGGCGTTCGGATTCATTCATATCCGTCCTGCCTCGAGTAGTGCGGATTGGGATTCGCTGGCAGCTGGCTGCGCTTGTTCTTATCTCAAATTTGATTGTGCTCTCAGTCATAATTGTTGCGACATGGGTTCGTACTTCTGTTCCCCAAATAAAGCTTGCTGCTAAGCGTTTCAGATTACAAATCACAAATTTGTTCTCGTTGTCGCGTCAAATACTCTTGCGCTCACTGCTTCTTTGAAAGCTGACCAGATTGCTTCGAGTCTGCTGTTGGTGCAGTCCAGCGTAAGGTCGATCACGACGCGAGCCCTTATTCGCAACTCGCTTCATCAATACAACAATAATCCAGAATACGAAGACTGGGGTACTGCCTTGGAAGACCTAATCGTTTCCCTCAATGGTGGTCACGGAAATGGTTTACTTCTACAGGCCAAGATATTCTCCTTGAATGCCCCGCCCGCAGGACGGGAAGGCAATAACACTTTGATCCAGGCCACCGGATTTGGAATTTTGAATGAAATTTCCCTGTCAACACACGGCCCTTCCGATCAGAAAGTCTATCTTGGAGACGCGACGTATGGTTACCCAACGAATCTCTACCCAAACCTCACCTACACCCTCAACAAGAATGGCAGAGCCACCGCCACCATTGTGAGGTATGGATCCACGATTTTGGATTGGAACACGGTACTCCTAGTAGGCCCTTATATGACGAATGAAACCTACAGTTTACAGTCTATGACCATGGCTATACGCGATCCCGTTGAATTTACCAATAGTTTAGGTTGGATCACCATCGTGGCTGACGCGAGTGTATTGATGCAAGCGATCGAGTCACAAGAAGGCCTTGAGTCGTCTGGGACTGCTCTGCTGGTGGGTCCAACGAGTCAGACAAACAAATTCCCTAAGCACTATATATGGAACTCAGAGCAGCAGGCCGCACCCGAGAACTATGAAGTACGCTTCGTTCTACCTCCAAATGACACACATCATAGACATGATTCTTATTCACACTTCCAAAATCAGTCGACCTTCAACGTTACGCAATACCCCGCTACAATAAAAGCCTTGACAGACAAGTCTGGAGATCGCAACAATGCCGGATCCATTATTTCCACTACGAATGAGCAAAAAAAGCGTGTCGCTGTTGGATATGCCATGAAGAACACGCCAATAGTCGATTGGGTTATCATTGTGGAACAATCTCGCAAGGAAGTGTGGAAACCCATCAATCATCTTCGCGATCTACTGATCATTTGCGCTTTCAGCGTCGTAGCATTTCTGATTGTCTGTCCCCATCGCTCACTACTCCAGTGCGCCGATTCGCCGGCTTCGAAATGCTACACGAAACCCCGTGGCGCCATCGAAACCAGCCTCGAACTCAAAGAGTTTGGACCTGGACCTTGAAGATGGTATTTGTCATCACCTCGGAAACGACGAGACAAGAGATGAGCTACCAGAGCGAAGTCTGCAAACGAGTGCACAGTTTCGACGCCGAATTAGAGGTATAACTGTGAAGACCGTAGATGAGCGTTCAATACACGAATTTCGAGTGACCAGCAAGGTGAAAGAAAATAGGCATTTTGTGGAGGATGAGTTGTCAGACTTGACCCGCACTTTCAATGCCATGTGTGACGAACTCATGGTGAACTACGACCGATTGGAAGACAGGGTGAAGCAACGCACGGCGGAGTTGCAAGAGAGCAAGGCGAACGAGGCAGCGAATGAGATGAAGACTCTATTCGTTGCGAATATCTCTCACGAGCTCAAGACTCCGCTGAACGGGATCATCGGAATGGCGCAGACTGCGGAAGCTGAAGACAATCTCGAAGGGCTGAAAAGGGACATGCGAACTATATTGTTGCAAGGTGACCTCCTCCAAAAGCTGATTGAAGACCTTCTCAGCTTCAGGTATGTTCTCATTACAAACTCGTAGGAGTAGTAATACTGATCATTTATCTCAAGTAAAAACAAGCTCGCTCATACTATTGTGCTTGAAGGCAAGGAGTTCATACTCAACGATATCAGTTCTTAAGTTCATATGGTCTTTGATCGCATGGCCAGAGAACAAGGGATCAGCCTTCACGTTGCTTTCGAGGACCCTCAGGACGTTTTCGGGCCCGACCAGGATAGGAGCGAAAACACACTGCACATAATAGGAAACGGACCAGTAAGGAATCTGGTAGTATGGGGTGACAAGACTAGGATGTTGCAAGTGATTATCAACCTGACATCCAACGCTTTGAAATTCACGCCGTCAGGAGGAGAGTCCTTGTTTCAATTCGATGTCTTGGAGAGGGAGGTACGTCGCAGAAAGCCTCATCGTCTTCCAAACATGGAACGAGTCCGAGATTTTCACAGCAGGTGCCGCTTAATTCAACAGGCCAGCACAGCGAGCAGTCCACAGCTGCGAGCGGAATGCCTTTCTCTAGCTTGCAACAGGGTGCGATTCTTGATAATGCACAATTTCTGAATTTCGAATTCGAAGTGCGAGATTCCGGACCAGGCATTCCGACCCATCTACAACAGAAAATCTTTGAGCTGTTTTTCCAAGGCGACTACACACTAAGTAAGAAGTACAGTGGTACTGGTCTGGGTCTGAGTATATGCCAGCAGTTGACCGATTTAATGCAAGGTTCCATTCATTTGAAAAGTCAAGAAGGAAGCGGGAGCACATTCACGTTGCGTATACCACTCAAACTTGTCGCCACCCGACCAGCAAGTACATATTTTGCATCGAAGTCTTCCTCCAAGCAGAGTTCAGAGAAGGATCTGGTAGCAAAGTTGACATCATTTGGGTTCGAGAAGCCGTCACAAGAACCCGCGTCGATTAGCAGGCCCGACCTCAGCCTCGAGATCAATGAACCATCAAAGACTCCAAGGAAAGCGGCCCCTCCCTTCATATCGAGGAATACAGCTCCAGATTCGAAGGATAGTGGCAAGGCTGCGGAAAAAAACCTGAAAATCCTGATTGCGGAAGACAATAAAACGAACCAGATGGTAGCACGAAGAATGCTCCGCATGGAAAAGATCACAAATGTAGATTAGCCGCAGACGGCAAGATAGCCCTCGAAATGGTCACCGCTAGTCTCGCTATATCGGCCCAATACGACCTCATCCTCATGGACGTCCAAATGCCCAACATGGACGGTTTAGAAGCTACCCGGCTCATATGGAAAGCAGGTTTCACGAACCCGATTGTCGCACTATCAGCGTACTCGGAGGCATCTAATGTATAGGACTGCAGAGATGCAGGAATGGATGACTTTGTTAGTAAGCCTATTCAAATGGCGGCATTGAGAAAGATGTTGAACACGTTTTGTCCGGATGAGAGGAGGTCGAGTACTACGACAGCATGATCTTTGTGTCTTTGTTTTTGTAAAATTTTGAAGGAGTCAATTGTACCCCAGCCATAATTAGATCGCGAGATTCTCCTCTGGATCATGGAATACTTAGAACTTTTTTAGTCAATCTTTGGAGATATCTGCAATTGTGTCATTGCTAAGAGAATTTCTGAAAGGATCTTCAAAGTAACGTGGATAATCACTGAGGACCTCAGATCCCCGCCCCAGAGGCTGCATGGGTGAAATCCCTATAAAGGATGATAGCTAAGAACTCCAATTGCTTATCTAGAGCGCTTTGCACTGCAATGACAAGCTCAGGTAGAGTCTGTGTTGTGGTAGTTGGTGGCTGCTTGAGGTAATTCACCCGAGTACTAGTATGGTAGATTGATACCATATCGCAAGCAGGGCGGGATGATCCTACAATCCGCTTGCAGGGAATTTTCCTATCATACTTTTCATGAACGCCACTCTCAGATGAGTACGTTCATCATTACCATATAGTGAAGATCAACTCCGATATATCAACGCTATCAGCTTGTGGCATTTTCGAAACATCTTAGCTGCTTAGACTGCACAGTCATAGTAGCTTCGCAACTTTTCCTTCAGCGGACGACAGTGAACCTTTTCTGAGCATTTTTGACGAGCGGAGTCATTCAGCCTATTCCATGATGTCAGGGTTACTTATATATCTTACTCCGAAAGCCAGACAGTCCAGTACTGGAATCCTAACCCATAACTATAATACAAATGAAAATACTTACGACTCCTAAGACTATCTGATATATGTAGTAATAAAGTAAGTAGGAATACTCTATTGGCTTTAATACTATAAATTGGTTTCAAGCACTCCAGGATCCTGGAGCCTGACTGGCTTCCAAAAATCCTGAGGAGTAATTCGGACCCAGGAGTCTTTGGTTTTGGGCCGGTGTAAGTCGATCAAGGAAGATGCCTTTCCCCCGTTCGAATGCGTTTTTTCCGAAATGCAGTAATCAATGCTCAGCTTTGGCAGATCCACAGTTTCCGCGGCATAGAGTTGTTTCGTTGGCGGCGATATTTCTGTCATAAGGACTTGGTGGCTCAATGTTGGCCGTGTCAATATGTCGCGACTCTAAACAAGGTGATATCTAGGAGTTGAATTTAGGAGTTGAAAGGAGGAAATGAAGTCGCGAATTTTGATGACGTCACTGTTTACCTTTTCCTTCAAATTTCGAAAACCACGTCCTTGTACCAATCAGAAACATTCTTCCATTGTGATTATGGAACTTCGAACTGCAGCCCTGCTGCTGTTTTCCTCAATTGCAAATTCGCTTCCTGCATACCAACCATTGCAGTCCCCATTACTACCACAGGATCATACTCAAAACTACCAGTTCAATCCATTATTGCATCTCCCTGGTACCTCTCCCTATTTCGACGCCATTGGATTCGGACTGCAACATAAAGTTCCAGATGGATGTAAAGTCACAGCAGCATCATATTTGATTCGCCATGCTGCAATTTATGCCAACGATGACGAGTATGAAACCTATATCAAGCCGTTTCTTTGGAAGCTTGAGCAAAACCGAAATGGATGGAGAGGAGATTTGAAGTTTATGGAAAAATGGCATTCGCCTATTCTGGAGGATAGACTAGAGGAAATTACTCCATCTGGTGCTGGTGAGTTTCTCATTATTTGATAACATCGCAACCAAACTCTAATGCTTCGAAGAGGATGCTATGAAAGTTGGCAAACATCTGTCGCAGCTATATCCCGAATTGGTAGGCACGGTCAAGAAAGTCCTGGCAGACAAAAAGCCACGAACATTCGACACAGCAAAAGCACTTGTCAAAGCGTTCCCGCAGCATGACGGCGTTGAAGTAGTTCGAATTACGCACGACATCAACGGCAGCATGGACGCACTCATCCCCCATAAATCCTGCCCCAACTTCAGCAAAGAGCCAGGTACCAAAGAAATGGCGGAATTTGTGAGCAACTTCGCCCATCTTGTCGCAGATCGTTTGGCGCCCTTTATGCCATTTCGACTCAGCAACAACGATGTTATTGGATTGCAAGGACTTTGCGGTTACGAATCAGCCATCAATGGCAGACAGAGCAAAATATGCTCAGTCTTCACCGATGTTGAGTGGATGGCTTATGAGTATGCGTGGGATCTGAAATATGCTCATATGGTCGGGCCTCTCAACCCACTGTCTCCATACTTGGGCATCCCTTGGCTCGAGTCGCAGAGTCAGCTTTTCGAACAGCTCGATGATAGTAACAATACGGATGGCACGGGTTGGCCAGAAGGACAACGTTTCTTCTTGTCCTTTACGCATCGTGAAGTCCCGCCTTTCGTTGCCACCGCTCTCGGAATTTTCAACTCCTCATCCTCCGAAGTGGAGGAGTTTCCTACCGACCACATCAATTGGGTGCGAAGCTGGAGGATGAGCGATCTGATACCATTTTTGGGCCACGTAGGTATGGAGAAGATGAGTTGCGATGCGTCTTCTGGTCTGGAAGGAAAGTTTGTGCGAGTGGTTGCAAATACGGCGCCGAGACCTATACCCAATTGTCAATCTGGTCCCGGGGCGTCCTGTCCATTTGGGGAATTCAAGGAAACAATAGCGGCAGGGGCGGAAAAGTACTCTGATATTCATGGAGTCTGTGGCGAAAGCGACAAATAAACCATACATTCTTCCGAACGCAAGCTCAGCGTTTGCATCTTTTAACGTTTTCTACCAAATCGATTTATAGAAATACATTTTTCAGTCCCATCAAACTCCAAGAGAATGAAGATCTAGCGCCGCAGGCCGTATGCACAACATGCGGGGACCCCAGGTTTCATGCACGACCATTTCGGCTAACGTTCTACGAAAGTCTCTAAGAAGTCGATCAGACAACCACAAATCAGGGCAAAAAGTATTGTCTACCACTAACAGCAAAATGTCAGATCCCCCAACTAAACGATTTATAGACCGTTTATCTGCCGATCAACTAAAACGAAAGCGCGAGATCGACAGAAACAGTCAAAGGCAAGCCAGAGAACGTCAAAAAGCACAAGTAAATTTCTTGGAATTGAGAGTGCTGCAGCTCGAGCAAGAAAAGCAAGAGCTTCAGCAAAGGCTTGCGGCTTGTAGATGCCACGATGTGGCTGCCGTACAGACTCCTCCTTTGTTGATGTTACCGCCTGCGCCTTTAGGTCATGCGAATTGGGAAAACAGAGATTTGGGAATTGATCTTGCTCAGCTGATTGGCGAGGAACAATTAGGTATGTGAGAAGCATAAAAATTGAAGGTTGAGTTTGATTTGACTTTGTCGTGAAAGACCAAACGACGGTTTTGCAGGATATTGTGAATTCTTCGTCACAAGAAGCCCCAACCACACTATATCTCAAATATGATTTCATCCCGTCGACAGAGGCTCTTCCAAATACCGCCGCAATGTGGTCCAGACTCCCAGTACACACATCGCCACTTTGTCCTCTAGACCAAGTAGTAGCAGATCTCGTCCAAGCACGAAGACCGTACGAACTCTCTGGCGGAAACATCCAAGAGTTCCAGAAACGCCCTTTCCCAAGTGTCCAAAGCCTACTCAACTCCGAAAACGAGACGGAAACAGAGAAGAGCCCGGTAACGACCCTAATTGTAAACAAGATCATTAATATCATGACCGTGCCAACACTACCCGAACAACTCGCCATACTATGGTTTATGGGCTCCGTCATCCGCTGGCTCATCTCACCGACAGAAGCAAATTATAACAGCATGCCAGAATGGTTGCGGCCCACTCCAGCGCAATTGGAGTGTCCGCATCCCATATGGATGGATTTGTTTTTGTGGCCAAAAGCGCGGGAGAAGATGTGTCGCTCACCGGAATATCACGACAAAATAGATATCATGAGTGGAGTCTCGAATGAATCTATATCAATCAACTGGCCATATCAATTATCGGATATGGTCATGCAAGTCAATGGTCTTGGGTCCGAAATCGTATTGACTCCTGCTTTTGAACGACATATGAAGGATTTGAAGAATTGGTCTGTTGGTCCTAGGATGTTCGAGGTGTAAGTTAACACGTTTTCCGTCCTTGGCCTCTTGTGTTGACCTATTGACGCAGATTTCCCGGTTTGGCAGATACTGGGATCAATATCCGCTCAACGGGAGGAGTTCCTGGTTGGAGTTGGTGACATATTATCACAAACGGGAGTTCCCCGTGTGAAACAATTGCAACTGATTCCGATATACACGCAGGCCTGCCTATTTATGCAGCGACGTAACGTATGGAGCTTATGGAGATGCGGCGTGACGTATAGGTTGGGGACAATTCCTGGACTGCACCATACCTGATGAGCTTAGCGTCCACCACCCATAAAAAAGTTCCAATTCGCAGAACCACAATCAAGAGCGGGTGCTTTAGTCAAGCTGATCATCTCCAAGCGACGTAAATTACAATCAGTTGTGCTGGTTATTGGTTGGCGAACTTGGCATATGAACGCTGCTCGATTATATGTTATCACCTTCTCTTTCTGCTGCTTCTGATTTTTTGATACCAGGGACTTTTCCTGCAATGAAGAGAGCCCCCACATTTTGAAGTTCTCTACTATGGCTTCATGTTATAGAAGGGCAAGCTTGTAAAGTCAACCCTTTGGAAGCGCTCCTTCTAAGCAAAACTGGTCACGCCTGGGTATCTTCGTGAACAGCTGTATTGTAGCCCTCCTCATCAGCACTCTCCCATCGCCAACAAAGCATCCGCCAATTTGAGTCCGTCCAGAACAATCCATAGCCCAGACTTTCCTTTTCAGAACCCAAACCACCTGTCTTCAGCATTTCCTTTGCAAAAGCCACTCTACCGAAGCGAGAATGACTCAAGGCCATTGCGCACATGGTGCATGGTTCGTGGGTGAGGTAGATTTCCAGGTCAAGACATAGGTAACCATTCGGTGCAAGGTTGTTGGTAAGCTCGAAGTAGTGTTTCTCGACTGGCGTGATAGGCTGAACGACGAACGGATCTGCGATATTCGACACTGGAGCGTCCGCTGCTAAAGATACTGATGGAGCTGAGGTTTTGGACATACCAACACGTTTCTCAGCGACCATTCCAATAGCGCGCATCACGGCGTGGGCCATTGGGTTATTGCCCTTTTTCCAATCCTTCTCTTGAATCGTACCAAGATATCGTGCATCTCCTGCTACTGCAACCACTTTTGTCCCGATGAAAGCATTTCTTTCCACAACAACAGCACCAATATTCATTCCAAACCCTTCTTTTCCAACTTCTAGACCCACGTTGTGCGCTAAAGCAATAAAAGTGTCAGCACCATGATCCGTAGCCAGTTCGACTCCCGCACGCGCAATAAGCGCAGGATGTGGTCCATAGGGATTTTGATTCTTGAACGCTATTGGCCAGTACTTTTCGCTCCATTCTGCGGCTTGAATCGCTGATGCTGGATGGTATTTTGGCACTGGAATTACGCGGAGTAGAGGCGCGAGTGGTGCAGATAAACGGGGTGAGGTCGCAAAGAGGGCGGTGAGTTCTTCCAACGTGATAGTCGCCGTGGGGCAAATCAACATGTGCAACGTCTGAAATGAATGAGGCTCTGCAAGGCTAATTAGAAGATGTTGGGGTAGGTATTCCGGTTTTACAAAACGGCGAATGTGGTGCCATGTTGTGGAATCATTATTCGGGATCGCTCTTTTGATCAAGCTAGACTCAATCAGTATTTATCTTCTTTTAGTGAAATATGTAGTCAAATACTCTAGCGCTGTACTAGCAGATTTGCTAGGTATTTCTACTATGTATACATCGATGGTTTCTGTGCTCGCCTGCACTTCAGCTTTGGTTCTCAATGGAACGAGCTTTCCATGCCGTATGTCCGATACTATTGGATGTACAAATACAGCTTCGTGAGTATTACTCGAAGCCCGCTCCGTTGTCATGACATTATTGATATGCGTGTGAGATAAATTTGGTGATAAGCTTCACGGACAATCGAATTTGGAGAAGGTAGCACATATCAGATTAGATTAGATCTGGATTTGGGTCTATCCCCGATTTGGTTGCCCTCTCAGTTCTCCGCACACACATCATCATCTCAACTCCTCCATGGAACGTAACACCATAATGAACTGTTACCGTGCGTTTGCTGATCATTTCTTAGGCAAAGGCATCGGTATAATGTATCCTAGACCACCAATCATCTCCACTTCTTTCTTCAAACGCTTTGGCGACCCCTTTGAGCCCCACAAGAGCAATGAATCTCAAGAGCAAGGAATCACTTTTCACCAGTTCTCAAATCTGCCGGTCGAGATTCAACTAGTGATATGGGAATATGCCGCTTTCAATACACGATGTATTAGTATGACGCATGAACTTCTACCATCCCGAGGTCACGAGGCTCCAGCAGCACTACTTGCGTGTAAAGCCTCATACAAGGCTGCAAGGAAATACTATGGCCCCTTGGTTCTTCCAGGCGATGGAAAATACATGCGATCAACTATGTACTCTTCTTCCGGATGGAAAAGTGCACGGAAACAGTACGAAAAGGGAGACAAATATATCCTGATCAATCCCTACAGTGATTTCATCCTTTCCGGTCGTGCGGATGACCCTTTCCCATGGCCCATTTGCGGTGGTGGTCCTACAACTGAGTTTACACGGGTAGAAGACACAAGATATGCGTGGTGCATTCGCTGTCCGGAGTCATTTCCTTTAACACCCAGCCCCTTCACTGAAGCTATGGTGATGGAGATTCATCCCGACGGGGGCAATATGTTTTGCCTCGCCAGCCCACTTGCAGGATACGGTCATCTAGTTGAGAAAAACGGTGTTATGGAAGAGCAGTGCAATAGAGGGACTGCAGGGAAGCATAGTGTTGCTTGGTGTTTCCGTAATGGGGCGTGGATGGGCAGTTTGGGAGGGGAGGAGAATCTTGAGTTGAAGTATATTAACAATTGGTTGAAATTGGTCAATGGAAGACCAACAACGCATGGATAAGAAGAGGATGAGATGGTCTGAGAATTGCTTGCAACTGATAAAATTCTTCAGCGATTGACATTTTGTCTACTCGATTGGACCATAATGCAACGCTGCGCTCGGTCTCCACAGAAACATGACTTTTGAGAGTCGGTCCTCGCCCGTCCATCGGTCGAGGATACTGGTGCATATGGACACAGTACCATACAGCGACAAAGCTCAAGTAAATCTTCTCTAGGCAATCCGACCTTCGAAGCGGACTTCTCACAGCTGATACGTTGCACCCAACACGCCACTGTCGAACCAATCGACATTGAATTTGTTTTTCTACACGCGACCACATGTCGTTTGATACCTCGGACAGAACGATGGCGTATGTGTGTGGGTTTCGTAGTACAGTCGACCTCGTTTAGACGAAGTCCACCGCCAATATTTCGGTACTCCTGATTTCATCTTGCAGAACAAAAAGAACCAGCTCGGATCTTGCGGCTCACTACAAATAGTATCCGATGTGGAAAGGAAGATCGGCAACGTTATTTTAGGTTTCCAAGTTGTCTATCTTAGGACGGTGGCCTTGGCTCCTATTGGTTCCGTTCGCATTGGTTTTACCTGAGAAGGGTTCAGCGGAGCGATTTCCGCCTTGTCTCACCCTATGATCTGGCTCCAGGCACTAGTCGCAACCATATCTCCTTAATGTTCTCCACCCCATGTCGATCTTCATGATCGCTTCCATCGGATCGGGTTTTTGTGTGCTCTGAGCGTTTGACGAGGAAATTGTATTCATGGCATAGGTGGCTTTGGATCAACTGCATGTAGAGCTTCTTGTTTCCGTAACTCTAGCTCATCTTCATAACTAGTGCCTCTGCTTCTAGCGACTACTTCTCCACACAAGTTACTTCATTGGAGGGCATTCTTTGTACCATTGCCCGCCCAAAGCGCGTTACGAGAGTGTGAAGCTTTGGCTATCAAGCATCACGTCTGTGTGACGGAATTGCATCGCTAGCATCGCGCCACAACGATTTGAGATCCACTTAGCACTCGCTGATGGTATATATGCCAGCCTATATGCTCGTTTACTTCTCATTCTTGAGTCTCGGCTTTCCATCTTCAATCGCTACCGTTTCATCGGTTAGATCTCTCGCATCACAATTTCTTGAATCCTTTCTCTAAACATAACAACAATATGCGCACCTCGAGCATCATAGCCGCGCTCGTCGCCTCTCTCGGCAGCTTCACCATTGCTGCTCCTGTCGCTGCACCACAAAACCTCGGCTCAGTCCTTGGCTCAACACTCGGCTCTGTTACGGGGTCTGGAAACGGTAATGTTGCCGGCAATGGCAACTCTGCCGGCAACGGAAGTGGCAGTGGAAATTCTGTGGGGTATGTTCAATTATCCTTGTAATAACGGATGAATGAATGCTGATTCAATATTTATAGTAATGCCAACCAGGCAAATGGAAACACCTTGGGTAGTTTGTCTCTCGGAAGTGTAAGCGTGGCTCTGCCTTCTGTTTCTGTAGATCCTTCGGTCACGTATGTGGAGGTGGATCTACTTTCCCATGAACTTCTGCTAACTTTTGAAAAGCTTACAAAGTAAACCGATTTTATGTTGACGAGTAGCCGGGCGTAGTGGTGATTCAATGAGTGATAGGCGTTCTCTCTGATCTTTTTTACGTATTGGAAGGATTTTGGGCACTCTTGCGATTTTCATCCTTGATATCAGTTTAGCTTGTTGTATATAAACGTTGGACTACAATCTAAGCAAAGAACATTTTCAGTTTTCCTTCTATAGTTAATAACCATCCTCTTTCTAGAGTCCGGCCTTTCTTCAGGAGGAAATGTCGTTGGAATAAGAGGTGTGCCAATCAAATAGTGTAAGCTTGTTTTTTTCTTGCATGTGCGTGAAACTTCACGAACAGGGTTTGTCCAGGAACCCACCTCAAACGCATGGACTACTGTAGGAACAACAGCATTCGTATCTAACTTTGCAATCAACAGATTCTCGGAACTTCCGATTTTCAATCTCATCGCATTCTGGAAGCTTTGTTAGTAAGTGTGTCGGTGATCCCCATTCGGTTTTCCCGCTTGCGTAACATTGGATTCGAGAATTAATGGATTTTGCGATTCCATGATTCCTAGAACTACACTCATTTGCACCTCCAAAATTACACCAACAAGTTTAAGTATTTCAACATCAAAGATACAAGTAATATCCTTGCGAAAACTCACAACCGCAACTTCAAGTCTACCTCGAGCTCTGTATGACGACACCCATTTTGTGGGCCTCTGCAACGTGCAATCGATATTCGAAGATTGCGACATTGAGTATCGACATTGAAAATTAGCCAACCTCAGCATTTCAAAATCACGACCATGACACAATCCTCGGACTCCTGTAAACACCGTTGCATGACCTAACCAAACCTCAAACCAGGATCACTCATGCAATAATCATAATTCTTTTGATGATTATTGCCCCAGTATTTTGGGAAGTTGACGTCCACTCCAGCGCCTCCAAATACTGCAAAAGTGAGTATGAAGGCAATAACATTTGTGCCACCGTCCTAGATTGATGTGAAATCAGCGAAATGACGCGCGAGAGACGCAATGCCGAGACACAGTGAGAACTTACCAAACCAGCGCAAAGAATGTAATTATACTTCATGAACCACTTATGTCTATACCTCCGCATATAAAATTGCGTGAAGAATCCCGTGACAAAATACATTAGGTAGGCTGAATGAGAACCCGTGCTCAAGGCTCCAAGCATGGCCCCAATGATGGCGGTGTTCCAGTAATGGAGCTTCAGGAACTTCAAAGCCGGGACTTTGTGTAACAGCCACAATGGGACCGGTGCAACAAAGCCAATGAGGAAGCCAAAAGGGACCCATTGATACTTCTTCCCTGCGGAGAAGAGGTCTTTAGCAAAGCCACCCCAAGCTATTGCTACTGTGTTCTGGGATTGGACGTATTGACCCGACCAAACGTTTGAGCCTTGGATGGAGGTCAGGACCTGGCGTTTGGAAGTTGTAATTGATTCCATAAGGAAGTATGAAACAGTGCTAGGTAATGTGTCAGGACAAAGGTAGCATCAGCGTCAAGTTTCGGACATACCAGCCGATCAAAGAGCCAACCATTTGCATTGTGAAAGTGCATCGGGGTGCTAAGTGAACATACTGGCCAAATTTTAGGTCTCTGAGAAGTGCAGTTGCCTGTTGAATTGTCAGTGTCAGTGCAGAAATCCAGAAAGGCTCGGAGGAATCATTACCATATATAAAGAGTTGTACCCATAAGTTGCGAAATACAGGTTCGCCAATGGCTTACCGGGAATCAAGTACGCCCCTATCATCTGAATGAAAGGCTGTGCAAGAATACCGAAGCCAAACATCGCCGTTAAGGCAGAGAAGAATACTAGACAAACTGCGGAAAGAGAAAGCGCGACAATGAACCCCCACCACGGCAATGTCGTGTTGCCAACGTAGATGGCCATCATTCCAATGGAAAAGAAAGTGACCAAAACCGCTATAAACCACGAATTTGGAATATCGCTATACGACTGCATCAGAGCATAGTGCGGGTCTATCTTGTCGGCCTCTTCCCGTGTCATTGTAAGCGTCTTATCCTGTGTGGACCAGAATCTCCAATTCCAGGATGCGGGTCTGATGGCTCTTTTCAGGTTGGCGATTGATAAGAAGGACCAAGCTTTCTTCAAGTCATCATAATGCCAGAGAAGCATATGTGTGATTGTGGCGCCTATGCCGATATTAATTGTCGTCAAGGCTAATGCGTACGAGGCAGTAAGGTCGGGCAGTCCCATTTTGGCCACAAGTTTTGGGTCGACTATGTGGTGCTCGTTGAGGATCTTGGCTACACTATAAGGGATGTATTTCTTGGAACTCGAAATTTTGGAGAAGAGCATAGAAGAAAGAAAGGGGTATTTTTTAGCTTCCCAATGATTAGAGTAGTAGAGCCCTGCATAGATGAAGATGGAGATAATGTATCCGGCGAGTTCGTTCACTAATGTGTAAAGAGGAACCCAAAGAGGATTGCTGCCGCCAGCTGAGTCCGGAATATGAGTATGTGTTACCTTAAAAATAAATGGTGTACATACCTATCATCGACCAATCTAGTGATACGGACAGGACTCCAAGACCTTCGTTCGCCATGACTCCTCCGAATAAATTGGTAATTAGTAGACTCTTCCTGCCCATAGTGAGGCAGAATATAGATATGCCACCCAACACAGGCACTGTGTAATGCAAGTCAGTAAGCCGCGTTCCCTAAACACTGCCAAGGATGAATAACCTACTGATGTATGTTGGGAATGGTTGCCAAAAGAACATTGCAGCAAAAGCTACGTAAAAGTATCGCATCCGTGATGCAGATGTTTCCTTATTCTTGTGGAAATTCTCTAGTAGCGTTGCTGTGGGAAAACATGCAGGCCATCTAACTCGAAATATCAGTCCATTCTTCGGCAGAACTACAGATGATTGACCTACAGCATCTTGGTAGGATAGACGAGCGTGCTGCGAAGTAGCCCGGCTACTCCGTACCCGAGCATTTGCGCTGAAAGAACAAGGCAAAGAGCAACGATCGCTGATGGTCTCTGGTTATACCAGAGCTTTTGTGCTGCAAGTGACATCTGGGCAAATAGTCGTCAGAGTCACATGTAAAATTATTCTCAAACCGAACATACCATAGCCTGTTCACGCTATTAGTCAAGTAAAAAGAATTAGACAAGGACCGATCTACTTAACTCCGGAGTTGCTCCTCCAGCCGCCGCCATGATTGTGATGGCCGCATGCTCTTTGCTGTTAAACTGTACAAGCGATGAGCCTACAAGAGCTCCGTGATGAGGATGCCGATTTAATACGCACCGGCCCCGGATTAAGCAATCGGCCTAACCAACCCCTTCGTGGAACAATCTTCTCGCATGCTGTCCCAAGTACAAAGCTTAGCACAACAACGAAGATGATATTCAGATTCACAGGTTGAGGCTTGAATGTTGAAAGTGTGGTCATTGCAGCAGCAAATATAGCAAGGCCAATTCCTATTTGCCTAAGATGAGTCATTATCCGTCTAGGATGTAATGGAGTATTCTCACCAAGGAACCATGTTCTAAACGTCCAAGGGCTCAGTGTTGGATCGTCCTCAGCAGTGAAAATACCAGTGACTAATTCCCTCAAGGCCTCCGGGCTGGCATTAGGATCGCCAGGTTCTCCATAGTCGCGGGAGTTCGTTGGGGCGTTGGCATCATCAAATTTGGAGGTTGGTGAGACCTGCCCGATTCTCTCTTCAAAGATTGTCGTTTTTTCCATCAATACCTCTTCTGGAAAGGTGGGGTCTTCGCGTGGTAGCACACCTGGCACGAGGTGACTCATTGCTGAGAACCGGTCAAAGATGAGTTGTAGACTAATGAAGCACAGAAAGGAAGAAATAACGACAGACGATTATAGAAGAAAAATGAATACTGGCTATGGAATTTATACAACGGGTGGTCGGCTATCAGAGCTGTGGTATCAAGCCCTGGGATAAGACCGCCATTGGCCTGGTAAGGACCGATTTTTAACTGCAAGATGGGTCTGACATCGGCACCGTAATGCTCGGGTCCTTCGATCGAATATATAGAGATCGCGCCTATCATGGTTTCCCGAAAGCAAATTCTTCCTCTTCTATAGTTGGCGCTAAAACGCTGCGATAGGAGTAATGCGTGTGAATTGGCAAGATTAACCACATCCTCGTAAGTATAATTGACGGGAGGTACACCCATGCGCTCCGTGAAAGCGAGGCATCACAAGCGAATGGGTGCATTGAATAACTACTTGTAGAGCAAAAAGAGCAGGGACCCAGCATGGAGAAATATAGTGATGCACGCGATAATCCCGGTTTTGGATTCGGACGTAAAAAAAGATTTGAGTAACAGCGAGTAGTTAAGATCCCGATATGATGCCGACTCCGGTGCCATTCAATCTTTGTGTTGATAACTACTGGCAAAGCGGCCGCGAGATGACAACGCGTCTCAAGAGGACGCTGTCAATCTCGGACGATGTGACATGCAAGCTTGAGATCAGTAGCAACAGAGAGTACCAGAGTACTGGAACTTGTGGGTCTCAGAGTACTGTTGATTAATGTTCATGGCAGAAATTGGGCCGAAAGTCGACTGCAGTCACCGAGCCCAATGTTGGGAAGCGGATGGCATCACTGGGACGGAATCGAGGAAGGTAGAAGAGGATAGAGAACTATCAACGTGGCTTCAACATCAAACAAAAGGAAGTCAAAGAGTTTTTGCTTGAGGCTCAGAAGCAGTCCAGCCAGTCATCGTTCAGCCCTTGGGGCACCCTCTACGTGGACTAAAAAACGTCTGATTTTGGCACGAGACGATTATAGCAATATTTGCTCCACCAGCACTGAATGAATAAATTTCAGACCTGCAGGAGATACTTGCACGATCTATTAGAGTATTTTCACCAAGTCTTAAAATTATTAAATCGTTGTTGGCGTTGCTAGATATCGATGTTGCAAAGAACCTGAAGTGTCAAAATGAGACGTTTTTTTTAGTCACACGTAGAGGGACCTCCGCAACATACAATTGAAATTCGAAGAGAATAAGATTGTCCATCCAACATTGAACTTAGCCAACCCCAAAAATCTAATCACGACCATGACACGACCCTCAGATTGGTGGGACGCTTGCGCGCATGGCAGTTTCAGCGCCGAGGACTTCCGCAACCAAATCAGCACCGCAGCAGCATCAATTCCAAACTCCACCTACAACGAAAAATTATGGCAGCACTCCATGAAAAACAGGCAATCTTTCCGCCCCTTTGAAGAATGGAAACACGAAACCGAGGGCGGAGACGGGGACGCGTACGGTGATGCGGATATAGCATCTACAACTTTTTCTACAGCGACGACATCAAAACCCGACACCGCTAATAGTAGTAAATCTACTTCAACAACGACGCAGTATCTGGAGAGATTACCTTGGGAAACCGCCGAGGAGCCTATTCAAGATGCCACTATGGAAGATGATGATCTTGCGGATTTTGGCGAACCTACTTCTCATGAATTGTATCATGAATCATTACGGGGCCGATCCACGCGTAATAATCGCGCACCGAAATTGGGACGTATGATGTATGGTATGGGTGGGAGTGGCGATCAGGATCCTATTGCGAGGGGAAATGCTGAGAAGGTGAAGAGCGCGAGGAATGCTAAAGTACTGCCGGTTGGGGAGGATAGGAGGGAACGGAAGAAGATGTATAGGCTTACGGGGGCGTTTCAAAAGGTTAAAGGGTTGATTTCGGGTATGTGTGATGGGATTTATTGTGATAAAAGGGAAAGATTGCTAATGTTGTTGCAGGTAATCAGAGAAACTCAGGCTTATGAGCTGATTCCATCCTGGCCTCTGCAACGATTATTATGCTATGATATGTCACATAGATATGAGATGTCTTCCGGCGTTTAAATAGGGTCTTCATAACAGCAGTTCTGTATAGATCCGATAAGGGTCACGGCGTCCATGGCGTTATATCCAAAGCGAATTCACCGGAACTGAATGGGTAGACATTGTCTCAAATCTTCGAACGGCCTATTTTCCGCACCAGTGTGGTTTGCACATGCTTTATGTTTTGATTGTCCGCGACTTGTAGCTTCATCGAGTTTGGTTCTTTTTACATCCTCTGCCTGGTGCGCAGAAGAAATAAGAACAACAGCACGAAACTAGCGAAGACTTTCTTCCACCGGCTTTGAGGTTCTCATGATCTATGCCCAGCTGCTGCAACTTAGATTGTCTGTCTCTGTGGGGTTATGGGCTCGTCGAGCGCGAATACCCAAACGCTGCTATGTTCTCTTCAGCCCTCTTCTTCACTACCACGCTCTCTCAATTCGAGCGATCAAATATAGCTGAGGAGTCTGATCCACTCAGAAGCCGAGTACCAATCGGCGATATCCGAAAAGTTCGAGGCTTGATTGTTTTGCGTGACTGTTCAGCTGCGTTCAGCCTCACTGCCAAGTAGACATCCTTAGTCTCACCTTGGCCACTAAATACATTCTCGAGGCTATTTTGTGCCTTTACTGGAATATTCAAGACTGTTTTACAGGAGATGCTCTCGGAAGGGTCAAATGCCGAAACAGAGCTGATATGGCTAGTAGACGTATCAGTGACCGCAGCCTAGCCCAGGATCCATCAACTTTCAGCCGAGTTCAGATTTGTGTACATAAACATAGCACGCCAATATGACTTGGAGTCGTGTGGATAAGTAAATGGGTCGAGAGAGTGAGATTTATCACATTTGAAGCCGGCTCGAAGAGCATCCGGGAAGAACGCTTTACGCAAAAGTCATGGTAAACTATTCAGAAACTCCTTCAAGGGAAGTATATAAGTATTTGCTGTTCTCCTCGTCCAACCATCGTTTCAGTTTCACAAACAAAATCAAGCAGCTTTCTTCCACACAAGAGCTCACTACATAAAATCAAGATGCATTACCTCAAAGCCATTCTCACCCTGGCTATTGCCTCCCATACTCTCGCTGCACCCGCCCCAACTCTCCCACCATTCAGTTCTCTCGAAGAATTAGCTCAACTTCTTCCTCTACCATGCGGTACGTGATACCATATATTGTACCTATTCTTGACTCCCCAAAATGCATACCCGAATACGCTACTGATGGTGCCAGATCCGGATACCACGTGCAAGATCCCACCACCTCCCAAAGGCCTCATCGTCCCTGGCTTCGCTATGGATATTTCCGGCGCTATCGGAGGTGAAGTAGGAGTGGTTAGGCGTGCAGAAAAGGGGGGAAAGGACAAGGGGATTGTTGACGCGTTGGCTTGTTTGATCACTTTGTATTATTGTTTCAATGATTTACCTTTTTAAGAAGCATTGAAAGACTGTGAGTTCGAAGATCAGCTACCAAGATAGGCTGATCCAGAATTTACGAAAAGCTTTTTCAATGCAGATCTATTCCTTGCGCTGTCGGCGACTGATCTAGAACATCTGTATAATAGTGTCGGGTTGAAACCAGGGGAAAAAAGATATGGGTGAAGTGCAAGTATAGCATCACCGTTGAGTGATTTCTAATCTAGGTATCTAGAAATCAAAATTTCGTCTAGAACTCTAAGAAAACCTAGCTAAGCCGTAAGTTGTTCTAAGTCTACTATAATTAGATTTGTTAAGGGAAATATTCACATTTAGACCTAGATATATAAGTCTACTCTATTTGGACATAGGTTCTTATAGATAGGTTATCTATACTAAATCTTTTAGTAGACCGTCCTGGAGTTGCGAACAATTCCTGGACACCCTGTGTAGTTACACCTCAGGCCACAATTTAGGCAGCAGCTTTCCCTCCGCCACGCTAATACATACCCCTCGATTTGTCAGATACGACCGTCTACCATTAAATTGACCAATTACAGTAAGGATCCCAAACGAGGCCTTGGTATTAGATGGGATAACAAAGCTCCGATGCATGAAATGACGGTCTCATCCCCATCGCAACAATCTACGACAAGCTAAACAAGTTCGTCCGGCGATGGTATATATAGCCATGTAGCTCTCTCTTTTCATCTGATGTTTGATTCCATCATACCCGTCTACCTCGGCGCCAAAAACCATCTCCAAAGCATGTCTTTATCATTCTTCCTCGGTTTCCTATACACGCAATGGTTTATTACACCACCTCCCCAGACCCAATCCTATGAGGGCCAAACCATCATCGTTACGGGCGCTAATGTCGGATTGGGTCTCGAAGCAGCAAGGATGCTTGTTAAATTGGGGGCGGAGAAGGTTATTATTGCTGTGAGGAGTATTGAGAAGGGCGAGGATGCTAAGAGGGATATCGAGAAGACGACGGGGAAGAAGGGTGTTGTGGAGGTGTGGCAACTTGATCTGGGGTCTTATAAGAGCGTGGAGGAGTTTGCGGAAAGGGCGAGTAAGTTGGGTAGGTTGGATGTTTTGCTTGAGAATGCGGGGATTGGGACACAGAATTACAAATTGGCGGAGGATAATGAGTCGACTATTACGTATGTTTCGTCATATTCGATTCGACGAGTGCAGCTAATCCATCTTTACCAGTGTCAACGTCGTATCAACATATCTCCTGGGCCTCCTTCTCCTCCCGACCCTCAAAGCTTCAGCCAGGAAATACAACAAAAAGACCTACCTCACAATCGTCTCCTCCGAAGTCCACTTCATGACCCAAGTCCCCTACCTCCGCAACACATCGCGACCAGTCTTCGACATCTTGAACGACAAATCCACAGCCAACATGCCTGACCGCTACAACGTCTCCAAACTCCTCGAAGTCTTCTCCTCGCGACAAATGGTAAAGGAATACATGTCTGATCCAGATTACCCCGTCATCACCAATTTTCTCACTCCCGGCTTGTGTCATTCGCAACTGATGAGGGAGATGGCTCTGTTGGGGGTGATTATGAAGTATCTCATGGGGGCGCGGACGACGGAGGTGGGTGCAAGGACTTTGGTGCATGCGACGCATGCGGGGGAGGAGAGTCATGGGAAATATTTGAGTGATTGTGCGGTGCGAGAACCGGCGCCGTTGGTGCTTAGTGAACAGGGACAAAAGTTGCAAGAAAAAGTCTGGAGCGAATTAAAGGAAAAGTTGGAGAAGATTCATCCGGGGATTTTGAAGAACTTTTGAGGGAAGGAAAATGTGTTTCAGGCTGTGGCTGTTCTCTTTTCTTAAAGAATCTGGAAAGAATACTTCATCTATTGCTGTCGACTGAAAAGGCTCGGAATTAAGGTTCTCCTCTACTCCACAAGTTTTTTTTTTTTTGGAAAACCCGGACAAAGTTCAGGACTTTTAAGTATATGGATTCGATCAATTATAATAATACTAATTTAGTACATTTACTTAATCTGATAATGGGTATAATGACTTAAGCTAGGAGTTGTTAGTATACTGATTTTAAGTCTAACATAACTAGGAAGATTCTTGCACCTCAAAATCCCAACAATACCCCTGTCCGGCTTTGATACCCTACGACAAAAAACCATCTCGCTATCATGACCCCGTGGTCAATATTCCTTTGCATCGCCTTTCATGTCCTGGTTGCAAAGTTGGCGCGACGTACTCCCTCGTGCCAATTGAAAGTCGGATGTAGCCAGGATCCTGGAGGCCTATAAACTCAAAAAAGGGTGCCAAGAGAGGTTTTTTTAATTAGCTTCTACACTATTATTCCATTATTTAGCTCTACAAGCTCTTCGCCAGCTAAAAGGTTCACTGACACCGATTGTCTGGCCTAGTAGCTCATGGAGCCTTCCCAAGTTTCAGATGGCAGGAGGGAGTTCCTTCTCTCCTGGATGAAGGGATTCAGAACTTCTTTCTGCATGAGCGTCCAGGCATTTACCTATGTTACTCTCGACTCGTCATTTACCACATCACTTCTTTGTGTTTCAAAAGCTTCATTCTTCCAACTTCAAGTGCAATGGTCACACATTCTGTAGAACGGATATTGGAAGAACTCAAGGGGATGCATGCTTTGCTTTCTGAAGATCTTGCAGCGCGAAATCAGACGATATTGCAGTAAGACTAGTAAGTGTGCCAAACTCAAACGATTACTAAAATTACGCAAGGCAGCGTATCGAAATCGGCAACCTTACAGAGGAATTGGCGGAGTTGAGGAAGGAAGCCGATGCAAATTACAGTCCAAGCAACATCTCCAGTTACCCTGTGCTTGTACCCTCATCATCGTCGCCCGCGCCGTCAAGGAACAGCAGAGATTCAACACCATTTGTACGCAAACGTCGCCGCTTTTCCAGCCCCTCCAGCGACGGATTTCAAGTCTTTGGAGCGACACTCACACCCGAAGACAGCTTAATCCCTCTCAAGAACTTACCGCAAGATATTCAAGACATGATGGAAGAGCACCTCCACTTTTGGGAATCTCCAATCGGAAGATTTTCTGGTAGAGCCAATTTCAAATGGCGTAATAGCGTGTTAGGTCACAAAAGCTGCATTGGCCAATCGGTACGGAGAGGCGCGTGTGATATCTCTATTTCTGAGGGGAAGACCGTGGCTTGTAGACAGTGTATGAATAGTTCTAGGCTTTGTGTGAGGATGGTTGGGAAGGGGGTTTTGCATATTTCGCCGTGTCGGGAGAAGGAGAGGAGGGGAACGTACCGTGATAGGGGTTATTGGTTATGGCAGCGGAGTGTGACGACTACATTCATCAAAGGGGAGTATAAGTGAGGAACTATGGCGCTTGCATGCTGTTTTAGTGGGTACGGTTGGGTGAAGTGTAGGCGCTAGTATTGGTACTCCTCAAGTTCTTGAAGGCCGGATAGGCTATCGCTCAGATTTTGAGTTATGCGACATTTTCTAGTTATATCAAAACTAAATAAGTATACTCACGGACCCCCGGCTCCAAGTACTATATCTATAGAAGAGTAGGTATATGTACTGAATTAGTTTTAACATCATTAGGCGAGCTTAAACACTTCTTTTTCCTAGACTCTATCCCGCTTTTGAAAAACTTGAGGAGTACTTATGCAAGTGACATTGGATACGTCTTCGTTTTAGGTTCGAGCTAATACAACGATGAGGGTTAGTCTATACGGTCGTAGAGTTAGTGCTCTGTCACTTTTTCAAAATTCCTTTTTTGGGAATAATCAACTTCCATGAACAATGTGACACAATAAACATGTAAGTTGAAGCAAAATGAATGATAATGCCTTCGTCTGGCAATGGCCCACCGCGACTATAAGCAACAAGAAAAAGCATTTCTACTACATACAAAAAAGTTCGGGGGAAACAGAAAGAGAGAGTAACAAATCAAGTTATCGATTCGCGTACGAGCCAAAAGATGAACAAGCAAGCAAGCAACGAACAGGCACAACAAACTACCTTGCAGAAGAGAGACCAAACCTCAGACGCTGAGCCAACAATAAGAAACAGCTTTCTTTAAATGCTAACTTTGTATTCTGAACTCCTCCTGAACCACTATTTCATCGTCCTGATGTGCAAACGCATAGTTTCCCCGCGCAGTTCGCCGGCCTGACTAGCAGACACATAATGTTATTCTCTTTCCCTGATTAGTCGCATTCACGAGCAGACACGCAAGACCGTTTCCTTCCCACAATTCGCCGGTCTGACGTGCAGACACATATGATGACTTCCTTCCCACAGTTCGCCGGCCTGGCTTGCAGACACAAAATTCTGATCCCATACCTTGCCGATCTGATGAGCAAATAAACTTCTTTGCATAATTCCCCGGACTGAGGCGCAGAGGCATGAGATTATTTCCTTCACACGATTCGCCGGCCTGCCTGGCAGACACAAAATTTCCATTCCCCCTAAATTTCCGCATGTCCGTGTATATACTTCCCCTATTGCTTTTTGTTTTGTCTATCGACCGCTTTGCACCTTGACAGTCTCATTCCACAATGCGAAGAGGGATGACCTCAAACTCCTTCGACGTTCGCGGATTCCTCTTGTTTGCAATGCCCTTCCTAAACTCTCTGAATAAACTCTCAAATATCGGATCAGATTTCTGTAGGCTCTTAATTTAAAAAGCCGACTCATCCCCGTTGATTGAAGGTGCTGACGTTAGTGGGAGCCGCGCGAGAGAGTAGGTTTTTTTTTTGGATGAAATAGCTGAGCATCATTCAATTTCCCATCTATCCTTACTGTTAACCCGAAGATTGACAGCTCAACCGTTGTATATGGTAATGCGAACTCAAAAAAGAGAGACTGCTATCTGGAAGCTTGATGTGCATTTCTTTTCGTACTCAGTTACGAGATCTGTGCATCATTGAAGCTGGAAACCGATTTGATGGATGTGTTACTTTAGCAACGATCAATAGTTCATCCTGCAGAAGTGAACGCAAAATAGAACCCTTCCCAGCATTTGGCGGAACAGGATTCTGAATTGCTGCGACACCCGAACTCCGACGATCGCGAGGCAGGCGTTATGCGTAGCATAAAGGACACACCTCAGATAGTCCTTGGTCGGCCGTCAAGCGGGTGGCAATAGTGGCATGTTCGTAATATGATCATACCCCCGTAATGATATGTATTGACTTCTGCAACTCTCTGAATCAGAGCGACGTGTTTTTCTGAATTGTGCGGTCTCCACGTATTCTCGTGCAGCGAAACTGGCGGGATAGCCTTCCTTGATCATCGAAGCGGTGTCCGAGATGACTTCTGTACACCTCAAATCATCAATATTAGTACGAGTAGATGCTCCAGTTTTTTTCGATCTTGGTGCTGGTTCTTAGCCAGCCTGCTCTGGAACACACCGAAACAACTGAGTGATTGCGTTTGTGACGTAGTCTTGCAAGTCCAAATCCACATCTTTTATCCATCCACCATCATCTTCTTCCTCGTCTTCAGCCAGGTCAAACAAAAAGCGCATTGGTAGGACCGTGGGCAAAATCATAGGCAGCATTCGTGTCATAAGTGGTGGACATCGAACACGCGCGTTCGTCACATCCTTCATGGCCTCATCCAAGGCGGTTAAGAAGAGGGACTTCTCGGGTACGAGCCAATCATCCGGCTTGCCCATCTGTTCCCGCAATGCTGTAGCATAATGGGTTCGACTTGTCTCTAGCTGTACGGGAGACGATATAGCATCCCTATACGGCCAGTTATAGTCCAGTTCCCAATCCTCGCGAAGCCAGAGAGGTAACGAAGCCCATCCTAGATACACCGGAGCCGTATGCACCTTCTCCCAATAGATGATCCCTACAACATTTCCGTCGTCGTCGCAGAGTACATTCTGCAGATTTAGATCAGAGTGTGCCAGTCCAAACGCTTCGTGGTCTGGAGTGCCGGATGCTGGCACACAGGCAGCGCAAACTTCCAGGAGTTTGTACACTCCTGCGAGATCTGCAGTTCTAGACTCTCCTTGCCATTTGAGAGCTTTGAGGGCGTTGAAGCGATGGAGAAAGTATTCTTTGCTAGATTTGAATGGACCGCATGACGTCCATGTTTGTCGATAGGTACCGTCATCATCTTCAGTGGTACAATAGCTGCAGTAGGTTGTGACCACTGGATCTCTATGCTCTTCTGGGAAATCAAGCATGCCGATCTTACCGAACCTGAGCTGGCTCAGCCCGGCCATCGAGCGAACAAGAGACTCGTTCAACACTCTCTCTTTATGGACACGGTCCCCAGGACTAGCGGACAAAATCCATTCCGCACTGAGCTCATTGGCTGGTCTGCCGTCAATGAAACTCATAAGAATAAAGGGAGCCCCAATCTCGTTATCCATGGTTGCGTCGTAAGCAAACATGGTAGGGAGAGGAACCTGAGTATTTTCCTTGATAAAGCGCATAGACAGCGCCTCAGAGCGCAGCAAGACTGCATCTTCTGGTAACCATTTCCCCTCTTGACCATAAGCGGGGATTTTAAGGCACACCTTCTGGCCTGCCTCCGATGAAGCTATATAAACAACATGGAACGATCCTTCTTTTTTGTCGACCACATTATAACAACCTGAAGAGGAGGTGTCACGAAGCAGACGAATGATGACATTGGCGATTGCGTCTTCGTCGATGTCGCGAAGACGTCCCCAGTAAGGGTCTTCGATGGGAATGGTGGAGCTCTGAGGTGTAAGAAGCGCCGTGGTGATGAGCGGAGTAAGAGATTGGGGTGAAGAGGCTGACGCATCTGGGAGTGTCGACGAAAAGGCAACCGGAGCGAAGGCGGGAGAGCCAGGGGAAGAAGTAACTGGAGGTACAGACGCGAAAGTAGTTTTCGAATGCGTTAATGTACTTGCGGTGGTTGTATGTGGTGGCGTTTGCGTACTGAAATAATCCTCGTCGTGGCGCTTGCAGAGTGAGGACCAAGAGTCGCAATTTAGAGGAGTCAGGGTGGGGGAGGCATTGTGTTCGTCGTCTTTTCTCGAGTGCGAGAAGATGCTCGGAAGCTTTTGCACCTGCTGTAGTGGTTTCACGAAGCGGATTGCTTTGCACTTCGCTGGAGCATCAGCTCTTGTACAGCTTTTAAGAACCTCATTCGAGGGTTTAAAATTATCGGCTGTGGGTTTCTTGTCCTTGGACTTGCTGTGGCGCTTGAACATTTTGTTCTTGGACATATCGCCCATAAAGGCTTTGTTCTTGGGCATATCGCGCTTCAAGCAGGATTTCATCTCATGAAGGAATTGTATGGTGGCGTTCTGCAATGGTTTACTTTCGTGCTTCTCAAAGGGTGTGGAAATCCAGTGAGAGGTGCGAAAGAGGGAGAACAAAGAGTCCAGTGGGAGAGGTTTCTTATATAGGTTTCGAGGGCGCAGGAGTTGTTTGCAGTGTTGGAGCGGCGATCATGCGGTCAAAGTCGGATCTTGTGCTTGATATCGTGCTGGTACTTTGCAGCACTGTGTCAACACCAAGATGTTTTGGCTGGCGGATACCGAAGGGTGTGACGAGCCAACGGCCAAACACGCCGCTTCATTGAACGTAAGCCCCAACATCGAGTCCCCATAAACAAACCACCTCGACGGTTCTCCCAAGCTTCAACAAGAATCGTGTCTCTCCCTCACAACCAAAACCCTCGATCGCAAAGAACTTCTAGACACGCCCACACTGTAAAACTCCTTGCAGTTAGTTAGTGCTGCTACTCCGAAGCGCAACATCTTACTCAGACACGATGCCTTTATTTTTATAAGCCCGCAAGCAGCAAAAGATGCAGAGAAAGGCTCAAAAGAAGGCCGAAGAGCACCAGAAGTCTGCGAACAAGTTGGGCTCGATTCAGAAGGCTAGTAGCGTGACCACCGCCACCACAATTAAGCCCCTAACAAGCGAGAAAACAACAATTCTGGCACAAATAAGAAGAGTTGGTAAAAGATAAAGACAAGATAACAAAAGGATGTGCTTCTCTAGACGATAAGCTAAAAGGAAAACAACTAAGCAAAGAGCTAGCACAAAAGGCTGCGTAGAGCCGATCAAACCTCAAACGATAGGGTAGTAATAAGAAACAGCTTCCCTCTAGTACTAACTTGCGTTCTATCCTCCTACTGATCCAACACTTCGTCGTCCTAATCGGGAAAGGCAGGATTTGGTCCCATAATTCATCAAACTTAACGAGCGCACATCAAATTTTCGTCCCATGATCCGTCTGCCTGACTTGCAGATATATAAGAATATCTCCTCACTACAATGCACCGGTCTGACAAGCAGGCACAGAAGAAGCAGGGTGGAGGATGTCAGATGAAACCCCAACAATATACAGCATAATCGTTTCCCCAGAAGAGTATATATATCATTAGTAAATCGCAATCTCTCCACGCGAATGTCATCAGTCTCATCCTTCCAAGCAACATCCAACATGATTTCAAAAAATGGGCGCTTAATCCGGTGTGCAGTCATTATGCCCAACGGCAAGACGTATGGCAAGTATACTGTTGTCGGACACCACTACAATTGCCGAAATCGTTTCCATGTGGTTGACCACAGCGAACAATACCGTTACACTGGTAAGACTGAAGAGATTCGAGAGAAGCGAAGGCTGGTTAGCGGAGGTCGGAGTTTGAGACAATCCCACAGACACACCGAGAACGAGAACGTGCGCCTACGAGGTTGTCTGGAAAAAGGCCACTGCAGGCAATGCGCTACCTGTAATGCAATCTTCTCCCTGCGTGGACTTGGTTGCGTAAAAGTAGCATGGACTTGGTTGCGTTTAGGTAGCACATCGTGCGGACGAACGTAATCTCCTGCAATTAGCAAAAGGTGCACGGCAGGAGGAAATCATATTGAAAGAGGTTGGCGAAGCGGTAGAGAAAAGACTTGGAAGATGGACAAGAGGTTAGAAAGACGATTAAGATAGAAAATCGGCTAGGATATGTGCCAGAGATTGAAAAAAAGAGAATCAAGGATAAAAAAGATCGTAATAGGAAGAGGGAGGAAAATTTGAGGGAGGGGAAAAAGAAGGAGGTGAAATAGGAGGAGGGAAGAGAAAGACTGAGAGCAGGAGAAGATGATCGGAGAACTTGTTCATGCTGATCAATCGGTCAATGGTAAATGCGTGTTTGCCCCTACTGTGCTGCATCTCCACTTAGAGTAACCTTATTGCTATCGCCAATGGGCGCTCATTCCTATTGAAGAGCTTGTTTTAGTGACGTCGTCTGACCTAGCCTTGTTGAAATCCTATTGAGAAGCGGCTGACCAACGTGCGAGCATTGTGGTTTTAACAGTCCCTGCAAGAGGCATATGCCCTAGATGCTTGACGTGCCGAAGTTAACGAGAATTATGGTTATCATCGCCATTCAGCAATGGGGAGGCTGGCAATATCCATTGATGGGACACTAGAGTTCTCGTCGCTGCAGGTAAGAGGTATCATATCATTTAAATCTAAGCCGGGGGGGGGGGGGGGGGGGATTGCGAACGAGAATGCGGAGGACTTAGAGTATGATCCATCCCTGCATCGCCATATGTTTTCATATTGCCATAGAAGGCGACCAAAGTGATGAACCAATCGTACGGCATAGGAGAGGAGTTGCTTCTATCATATGCACAGTAAGTATTATTCATATCGCAAATTTGTGACAGGGCGCTCTTTGCATATTGCTGGCGTTCAGAGGAGTATGAACTTACGAACCCAGTCCTTGCAGTAAATAGGTCCTCGTAAAGGTTTGAGGGCTTCGCGGCCTGCTACTTTCATTGTCGTCGATTCCGATATATCGGACAACTTTACTGCACGGACAAGTTGTGGGGTGCGAAAAAACTGACATGGCCTCGAGCTTGCTAATGCTCGTTGACCTTTTCGCGTATCAACTTCAACGACCGGGTTCCTTGGCCGTCTGATCACATTCTCTCCAGCTATCATTACCGATTCTTTTTGTCCATCTCAAATGGTGGATCATGGCCGTTGTATCCACAACAGTAAATTTCAAATGGCCTGGACTGCGATCACATATATAGAGCCTCATCAAAGTCATGGACACATCCTCCATCTTCTCTTTGTTGTTGCATCTTCCTCTGGCAAACGGAAATGATGGCGCCCAGTTCATTGGATTACGGTCCTCTCTGGCCTCAAAATCAGTGTGCGTCGTAGCATTGAATTTACTCCGGCAAGCTTTTCGCGGATTCTGCATTCGAGGGATGAAGATAGCAACAGTGGAGCGTCGAATTCCGAAATGAGGTTGAGATGAACAACACGTCTAGCACCCAAAGGGCCTAGTGGCTCGATCCGGCTTTCCTATTCAAGTCTACCGTGAGCTGGAGAAAACAGGGATGCCTGACCTCCAAAAATCAAATCCGCATGAACACCCCAAAAGAAGAATTTGAAACATTGATTGCCATTTGGCCGCCAATATTCTTTTCAACCTACACTCTTTAGGTTCTCTATGCTTTTGTCGAAGCATACCAAACGTATGACAGATGCGGAATGCGAGATGCGCTAGCATATGCATTGGTCAAGACTAAATCTGAAGCATATCGAATCAGGTAGGGAATACAAGTCAAAATTTGTATATATCTAGGCTTTGCAAAGCTTCGCGCTTTTGTAGCTGGTACCAAAACCATGGCAAGATGAAGCCGATGTGCGACTTTGCTCTTTGGAAAAGAATCATGCTAAAAGAGCACTATAAAGAGAAATAACATCCGCCAAAATTACGCTCTACGCCACTGCAGAGAGCTGATCGGAAACCAAAAGGGGACCAGAAGAGAACAATGGCTCATCTCGCCAATAAAAAAGAACAGGAAATGCAATTGATCAAACTCGCCGAGAAAGGACTGCAGAAAAAGTCCAGCTTTGGCGCAAAGCAAACTTCATATACCATACGATGTGGATAAGAAGCCTCTTCCCTACGCCAACCACGAGAAAATCATAGGGGACAACCACGCCCTATTTCATGCTATCATCGATGGCCTGCTAAGCAGGTTCATCTTCCTCCTCACAATTCGCCGGCCTGACAACCAGACACATATCCCATCCCACCATTCGCCGGCCTGACGTGCAGACACAAGAATCATCTTCTACAGAGAAATCATGTTCATCCTCCAGTATCGACGCCTCAATTATCGTCAACTTCCGTCCATCTTGGAATCTCTCCCACAATGTCCCCAACCATATACCCCTTGTTCCCCATGAAATGTTCTGGTCCCCTTCCCTCCGCGATCTTGTTCGCGATCTGCTCAGAGAAGATATCAGACACTCCTTTAAAAATTGAACGATCTCCCCCAGCAGTATACACTCCTCCCTCTTCTCCGAAGAGATTGGTATATACAACGTAAACCTCCATTTGATCTTCTCATCTTCATATTGGAGGTGTAAGCCGAGTTTCGAAGCGTAATCCGAAAACTCAACAACAATGCCCTCTTGGTCGAAAAAAGTGAGATTGGACTGATGGATGTGGTGTTCAAAGAATGTGGGTATGAGGTCCCCATCTCCATCGTAGGCACCGTCGTCATTGTAGTGCGGAACTGGAAATTTATGGAGTAACAGCCGACGAGCCGCTGGCGCATCCGCTTCTCACGTGGAGATTCCCCTTGGTCATTATAGAGGAAACCCTCTGAGTGGTAGTGGATATATGAATCATCCTCAGCGATACGACAAGTGAGCACTATCGAATCGTAGATCGCATCGATAATGTGGAAAGGAAATTCGGATTTCAATGTGTGGATGGCTTTTGCCATCATGTATGGCCAATGTTTAATGTTATTGGGCTTATGAACGCGTCTATGGGTGGAGTAGTTACCGAGGTCATACTCGCTAGTATATGATGAACGGACCTGGACTTCAGGAAAATGAAGCTGATTGTGGTGGAGGTGAAATTCGAGACTGGAGCGAAGGAACCGGACCGGGATTGTCAGGGAGCTGGCCCTGCGCATGAAATTTGACAATTCGGCCGGTATCATACACAACAGGGACCCAGTAGGTTGCGAGTACGGTCAGAGACTCTAGCAGATACTGGCCTTCGAGTGAAGCGATAGCTTCATAGATGGATGGCCGAGGATCAATGTCCTGGGACTTATGAACGCATCCAACTATAATGTAGTGGTTATCATGGTTGAGATTCAGGCGAATCCAGGGTTCCGCGTCGTCGAATCCTTCTTGGATCGGGAGAGGCCACCCAAAAACGTCGTCGTCTAGAAGGGATTCGCTGTCCGTGACGGATCTAACCTCGTCAGAAGTGAGGGTCTCAATCTCTGCGGGGTTCTTGTTAGATGGGGTAGAAGGGATGATTGCTTCGGAGACACTGCTCTTACCTGAACGGTCCACATCTGCCTCAGAGGTCTCGAGCTCATCATCTAGAGCCGCCTCATCTTCGGGAGTCAACACCACCCAGTTCTCGCTCTGCAAGTTTCTATCTCCGTGCCCATCAATCTTCACACCTCCATCGTCATCGTCGAGGGCAATGTCGATATTGAGATTATCTTCGCGGAGCCGGACGTTACAGGGAGACATCCACATACCACAACCTCCAATGATGGTAACGCTCTCGCAGGCTTTGTGCTCTGCAGGGGGCTCGGGAGGAAAATCGAATCGATCCGATGCTTGCCTAGCACCAATCTCTTCTTGACCAATATAGCCCCAAGCATTATCCATGCCTTCATCCTGATGAGCAGGTTGTTTCGAAGTCGCAATCGAATCGCTGTGATCTTCATTGGATAGCTCAAGAAAACCAGCTTCGTCGTCAAGATTATTCAATGCACTATCCGTCCACCATTCATCAGATGGGATAGTATCTATAATCTCGTCTTGCTGATTTTGGCTGCATTCATTATGCGAAGAAGACTTGGAGGATCGGGATGTTTGCGAAGATGATGAAGCACAAGAACATCCTGAAGTCTCCTTGTACGCAATGTTGTTACGCTCTGTGGGGCTGGGCCGGTTGCCGTTCGAATATTGCTTCGTAGTCGACTGTGGTAGACCGTTGTCGTCATCTTTAGGCAATGGGATGTGACCTTGGTGATTGATGTCTCCAACATCGGGAGTGGAATCTGGATTGGGACTAGAATCATCCTCGTCCCCCATCGAATCATTTGGTGTACTAGCACTCGCCTCAAGTTGGTTGGTAAACTTAAGTTGCTCACACACGAAAAGATCAGTAATTTTGAGCTTGAGGTAGATCTCCAGATTGAAGCGACCACCGACATTCCAGCCACCGGACTCAGTGTCAATGCCGGCCAATTTTTCGCAGAATTGGACTGCGTGAACGTTAGGAAGAATGATCGCAAGAATCTTTCCGATGAACTCCCCACATCTAGCTACTGTATTGGTAGTTGAGATGGCGTATAGAAGTGCAGTCAGCATAACAGATTTCTCCGGATACTGCCACTGGTCGTCCTTGTTTAGTGCTTTTTGCAACGCCGCCGAGTACAACTTTCGACCTTTGATTAGGTCATCTGGTGCATACAATTCGTCGCCGTATGGCCATTGATATCCAGGATTCCAATCTTCTCTCAACCAGAATGGCGTGGAAGCGTGTCCAATATAAATCGGAGCTGTGTGTACACCTTCCCAGTCAATGATCCCAGTAATATTACCATCGTCTTCGCACAAGATATTTTGAACGTCAAGATCAGGATGCACCAGGCTAAAAACCTCATCAGTGCCGGATGCATCAACGAAAGATGGAACACATGACACGCATGCTTCAAGAAGCTTGAATACACCTTCGCGAAAGCCTTCCCATTCCTTACCCTCGATGAGCTGCAGCCTGGAGGAAAAGTAACTCTTGCTATCTGAAAATGGTCCGAGGTGATGGAACATTTGTTTGACGTTGACGAGATCCGGTTCGATGTCAGGAGCGTTATCTAGATCGCACCAGTATGGCACAAGCTGAGGAGCAATAGATGGCTCTCCTTCGTCAGTGAGGAAATCCAACATGCCGACTTGGTTGAACTTGAGACGGCTGAGCTCTGCCATGGCATGAGCAAAGGATTGATAGACTACGCCGATCTTCTCACTGTAGCAACCTGAAATAGACCAGTCCCTAAGAAGGGACCCCAGCTTGCGTCCAGCGGCAAAGGTCTCAAGGATAAAAGGGGCACCAATTTCGTTCCCGAAAGACGTATCATAGGCGATGAGGGTGGGCACCGGCACTTTGGTCTTTTGTTGAATAAGTCGCATGGTAAGCGCCTCAGACCGTAGGTTCTTTGCGTGTTCGTCACTCCAGATCTCTTGCTGGCCCGCTGCTGGGATCTTCAGACAAGTCTTTGTACCACTCCGGGATTGTATGATGTATACAGCATGATAAGCGCCGGAGATTTGGTCGATGACTTCGAACTCTGAACCCTCACCGGCATCCAGCAATCGAGCAACAAGCCTCACGATAGTCGCATGGTTGATGGAACGCAGGTTGCCCCAGAAGACTTTTTCCCATTTCGGATTTCCGTCTCCCCAGTAACTGCTAGTGCTGCTAGTCGTAGACGAGCTATTATTGCTATTCTCGGATGAAAGAAACTCAGAGTCTTCCAAATGTTCGGCGATTTCGGGAGTCTGTGGTTTCGACTCTGCGGCTGGACTGAGATTTAGTCCCTCGTTGGACTCTCGGATTTCTTTCGTAGCTTTGAGCTGATTGGGTTGACTGCGCTCTTCTGTCTGATCAGGATTGATCGACGCCAAACCTCCATGATCGCGATGTTGCTCATGGTTAGGTGCTTGTTCAACCCTAGAATCGCTGGGTTGAACCACTCCGGCTTTGCACGCGTCCGAGCCATGGTGATGAAGGATATCTTGCGGCAACTCCTCTGCTCGCTGATTTTCTACTGTGTTCGGGCTCACATCGATTGAAGTGTGGTCGGGATGTTGTGCGTCGTCTGCAGCCTTGTGGGCCTTCGATGGCTTCTTGTGGCGGTGGAGGGCCTTCTTGCCTCTCAGTGTTAGGTTTCCAAAGAACGCCTTTGTATATTCGCGGCCTCGATTGAACTTCTCGTCAAGTTTGCGATCTAGATTCACGAGCTTTTCATCAGTGGCATGGAGCTTGGCCTTGAGCCACTGCTTCGTAGTATCCTTCAAAGGGTTGTCGTTGGCGGTGTCGCTCTGTGAGCGACGCTTCCAGTAGCTTGGCATGATTTGAAGTCAAACGCACTATCA
Source organism: Tothia fuscella (assembly GCA_010583015.1). NCBI lineage: Eukaryota > Fungi > Ascomycota > Dothideomycetes > Venturiales > Cylindrosympodiaceae > Tothia > Tothia fuscella. Next base: position 100,770 of record MU007056.1, on the reverse strand, counting down.
GCGCTGTGTGTAAAACGTGAGCGTTGGATTTGGTGTGGTTCTAAGTCTTCAAAAGGCAGGTGGCTAAGAATCAGCGAGTTGGTCTGTGCGTAAATTTGCTCAGTTGAAGGTTGGTTCCACTGAGTCTGAAGAGCTTCTTAGATTGAAGGGCTGGTTTAAAAGGAGGGAGATGAAGTGGTGTGTTGGGTGTTGCGGTTGACCCTGGTTTGGAGGCCGCGCATAGCCTTGGGCATCAGGCTGAACACCAACACAAGTGGCATCAAAATATACCACGTGCTGCCGCAGTGGAAAAAGCTCGCTGTAACCACAGAAACCTCGGATATTCATGGGAGAAGTCCCAAACTTGCGGCCAACAAAGGCAAACGCGAATTTGCTTCGACATAAAATCCAGTAAGTCTCGGTATTGACACACCACCAAACCTCGACATCAACAAACCTCCATCCACCAACCTCACACCTTCAAAACTTTTATCAAAGAACCACACTTCGTCCTCCTAATACCAGATTTTCTGAACAAGAGTAACGAACCCTATCAGCTCCTGGTAGATTAAGCTTACACAAGCAGAATTATGTCTGAGGCAACAGAGAAGAAGGGATTTGGAGGTTTCCTTGCCAAATTCTTGCCAAATTCAAACCATCAACAACCTCTTCACATACCACATCACCAGAGGACGGATGCTAATAGGACAGCCAAACCTATTGGGCAATACACCCATCATTGGTAAGTTATCAAACCCTCTCTAATGATGCCGCTAACGATTTCCAGTCCTGCACCGGGGTGCGGAAAGCATGGGCGGATCGCGAAATGTCTCGCAGATGGTCATATCGGCCGCTGTGTCGTTGCAGGTTGCGATGCAATCTTTTCCAGGGTTGGGGACGGCTGCATTAAGGAAGGCCATAGCGAAATCCCTGAGAACAGGAAACAAATGATGCACGGTGAACTTTGGTACGAGAAACACCTGGCAAAGCAGCGTCAGGCCCTAGAGGAGCAAAAGGCTTTGGAGCAGCAGTTACGAGAGCTTAAAGCTGAGTACAACCAATGGTGTGATGAGGTGCACTGGAGGAGAGATGACACTAGCTTCGATCAGTTCCGCGAGAGGAGACTTTTGGAGGAGAGTCAAGCAGCCGCCGCTGCAAAGCAAGCTGCAACAATAAAATCCAAAGTCGAGCCAAGTAAGCGACAATTGAAGCAGCAGGGAAAGCAGAATAGTAGGTTACAACACGCACAGCTCGTGAAGAGCAAGAAGAATTTGACAACACAGGAGGCCAAGGACCAAAAGACACTTGAGAGGAAGATGCGCGAGATGGGCACGCTGTAAATGATATGTAAGCTTTTGATCCCTCGCTGAGATGAGATTCACCTAACACTACAAGCAGATTAGATTGATCTCCACTCCCCGCATTGTGGTGCTTCACTGGTTCGACTTCTGGCGATCGAAATTGGGTTGAGCAAATGCGCTTTTCATTAGCTCCTTGTTGCCAGGTGACAGTCTTATTTATCAGCTATTGTTCCCGTTTGTCTTTCGGCCATTTTTCTAGGCACTAGTTGTCCTTGTCTCTGGGTATTCTGTAGGCTTTCTGGCAACTGTGCTCGAGTTTGCATTATACCACACGTTCATGGGCTTTGGTATGTCCTGGAGCACTAGGCGTTTTATTTTAGTATGGCGTGTCGGATTTGGTTGGCTGAGATATTTTGAAACAGTACTCTGGGATGACAAGAATGATCTGTAGGTTAATATAAGTCAGCACAGCCCGTCAATCTGGGTATAACTGTTGAACGAACTCTCATATATATTGATACAACCTTCTGAATCTGTCATCATGTACAGCATCCTAAAGTAATAATAATATAAACTGAAGAGTTCTAGATGACTGAGTGATGAATATTTCTAAAACCGCCTAACCTCAGGCATGGAGATTTGCCCTTGGTGTAATGCTACACGCACATCTCGAGTGTTAGTAAAAGCACCTTGGGAACACGAACCTACAATCTTGTGGTTCTGATGTTGGCCACTGGACTCCTTATGTAAACATTGGAGCCTCGTGGTGTTAGTAACAGCAAAATCTCACACAAATGTCCTACTCGTAGAAAAGCGTCATTGTTTGAATGCCGTCGGAGTTCGAGGTGGTGGAATACTCACATGTTTCACATAGATTAGTCTCTCCATACAGCCATAACTGTGTGAGTAATACTTCTTCTAAAATGCTCAAACAACGAACCGTGTAAATTTCTACGGTGCGAATACAAGGGCGGATGATGATTTGCATATTAACAAGCTCTTAAGGACCCGCCTGTCTTTGACTCGGCGGTTCGAAACATGAAGTACGCTTTGCCATCAGATCGTGGCTGAAGGTCTCAACATGTTTGTACTAGTAAGCTTTGAGAATGAAATAATTTTTTATGTTAGCAACGCCTTGTTATATCAAAGCATAAACCAAATAGTGTCAAAAAACAAATATCTCTCACTTGTTGTCCAACATCTCATTATTTTATGACTTGTTGGCGAAGTAGCTAGTGTGTGGAATTTATAGTTTCCTATTTAAGAGAGCTTCAGCCTCTTTAGGCAACGCTAAGCCTCTTCCAATCCATTCTCACCTAATTGGATTGATGGTTCAGTAACTTTTGGGGTAGATCAGACGACTAGGTTAAGTCTATTCCGACGGGAACGGCTCAACCCTAGCGGAGTTATAGAGGTTTCAGCTCCGTCGGTCTACTTTGTTTTCTAGGAAAACAGCAGAACGTGCAAAAGATAATTGGTGGGCTGAACTTGATAAAGAGGACTTTCTTAGAGTCCCAAAGTCACAGAAAAGATACGCATCAACGACAATACTGTCGACTATCATTTGGCATACAGAGGCACATTGTTCCATCAATTAAGGGACATATAATCACTCCAGATAGTCGTTCTGAGACAAAAGAGATATTTATAATCTTTCAAACTAATTTGAGCTATATATAAGAAAGGTCGTAGTAAACTTGGCTTTACAACATGATTGAACCTGAACACAAGTAAAAGAGAACAGTTCGCAGCATAGAGCGAAAAAAAACTCCAATGTCTTTTCATGTGAAGCCGGCCGACTACAACAAGGCTATCATTTATTCGCCAAGGTTTACAACAAAATCGCTTTGATCCTCAATTTGTACCAGATCTTCTCCGCCCGATACAACCAAGTCTTGTCTCTGAGCCAGTCTTTCAACGATCGTCCGCTGATATCAGCAGCCCGTGTTGGGCCTGCTCTAGCAAACAGCCCAAACGTGTCTAGTCTTTATTCTAGAGTTCCACAATGCCGGCTGGGAACTTGATTTTGGGGATTCTGAGTTGATCATATTCGCTATGCCTGGTGTGGACTCCTGTGATACCTGCAGAACCATCGATTCGTATTCGATTGTTTTTTAGCTTTAGTGTCGACTTTGAGCTTGGAGAAAGTCCGCAAATTTGATATTGTGACTTAACCTGACTGTTACTGCTGGACAATAGCTAGGCTGTTGCTGTCGCAGGGGAATGGCTTGACTAAGCTATGAGTTCAAAATTATCATTACTGTAGCCGTTTAAATTAAGGTTGAATATACTCACAAATATTGCAATTTGCAGGGGGTGAAACTTTTTTCCTTCCTTCACACAAAGATACCCGGTATTAATTTTTAACCACGACCGAACTACTCATCTTCCGCGTCTTCTATCTCAAGATTTGCTCCCTAGCCAAGCGCTTGGATTCATGTAGTCAGACCGCATGACTCCTAGCTTTGGAGGACTATGGGTTGGTGACCGACCCTTTGCTCCGAGTTGAGGACTGTCAGCCAATTCGGCTGAACAACGAGCGTTGTATTCAGCGTCTAGATCTTCTTGTCCTACTGAAGGCTCCATGTCGGAAGAAACCCAACTATCCTCGCTATTCTCTTCGTCATGCTTGCTGGAATCTTGGTCATCCTGGTCATCTTTTACGACAAGACCGTCTTGGTGTTTTTCTTTCAACTTTATGGCTAGTGATGGGCTATGCGTCGTAGCCTCATGCCCGATCATGTGTCCAGAGCGGGACGAGCGATCATCGTGGGCCGAGCGATTATTATGGGCTGGGTCTCTGCACGAGCGGGGTGGAGCATAGTAAGGCGTCGGAGTGGCCATATTAGCAAGCGGCTTCCGTCCTAATTCACCCTGGATCAATCCAGGCGTGCTGGCCGAACTCTTCTGATTGCATTGGTACAATCTTGTAATCCTCTCTACCAGATATTCCTTCGCATCAACGTAGTTGGTCACAATCCATCCATGATCCGTCTCATCGCCTTCAACATTTGCTAGACGGCTGAAGAAGCTCTCGGGATCCACCGTCGGCAGAACCAACTGGAAGAGTTTGCGCATATAGCTACGGCACGCATGTTTTCCTCCCGGAACTGCCAGAATATCGTAGAGCGCCATAAGGTACAGCGATTTATCGGGGTATAGCCAACTATCATGCGTAGACATAAACTTGCGCATCGCACTCGAATAGACTGCTCTCGACTCTGCTAGCTCATCTGGGGATAAAAATGGGTCCCCATAAGGCCATATGTAGTCGCGTTGCCAATCTTCCCTCAACCAAAGGGGAAAGGAGTAACAGCCCATGTAGAGTGGTCCTACATAAACTCCATCCCAGTCAATAATTCCTGTGATGTTTCCTTCGTCGTCGCAGAATATATTCTGGAATGCCAAGTCAGGGTGACAGATTCCGAATGACTCTGCGCCCGTCGTACTTCCATCCGATGAAGCTGGGAGGCAAGAAAAGCAGAGTTCAAGAATTTCGTACATCCCTTCATACTCATCAGTCCAAACCTGCTTATTAAGAATACGGAAGCGAGCGGAGAAAAGCTCCTTGCTAGTTCCGTACGGCCCAAAGGTCTGCCATCCTCTTTTGATGTTCACATCTTTCGGGTCGAGCGACTTCGTGTTACCGTGGTGGAGGAGATACCAATCTTTGAGAGCGACGACTTCAGGCTCTCCGCTGGGGTCAAGGAACTCAAGCATACCAATCTTACTGAATCTGAGTTCACCTAGATTGGCCATGCAATTTGCCAGTGATTCGAGCAGGTTAGCGGATTTCTGTTCATAGACCCCTTCCTCGACCCATTTGTTGAAGGTGTCCTCGACAGAGCTGCCAAGAATAAACCCTATAAGAATGAAAGGTGCTTGAATTTCGTTGGCGAATGTGGTATCGAAACCATGTACTTTTGGAACTGGAAACGATGAATGCGTTCTGATGTACTGCATGGTCAATGCCTCAGACCGCAATGCTTGGGCGCTGTTTGAGCCCCACCGACCTTCTTGCCCAACAGTGGGAACTTTGAGACAGACCCTGATACCTGAGGAAAGTTGCATCGTATAGACTATATTGAAAGTTCCCCAGTCACAGCCTATGACCTCACAATCGCTGGAGTCGTTCATGACTCGTGAGATCAGTGTCTGTATTGACTTGTGGGGAATATCGCGAAGCCTTCCCCAGTAACACGCATCAAATTCGGGGTGGCCATGTATCCACTCGTCGCTTATGCTGCTCGCAGCGCTACTCGCAGTGCTAGTACGTAAAGGGTTGATATCACCAAAGCGAACTGGAGGAGACTGACAGTGTGTACTTCCCCTCGAAAGCGGTATCCTCTGTCGGGAAGCATCAACTTCACTGAAGTTTCCATTCATCACCTGGTTTACGCCTTTATTGCCATTGTGCGACATGTCAACCTTCTGAGTCTGAGCCATGATCTCCTCTGATAAAGTCTCCATTGTGTGAGGGATAGTAATGCCATCTTTTGACGAAGACAAGGTGCCTCTCAGTGAGCCACTGCATTGATTCGGTGAAGCGGCGACGCCAAGCTGTCGAGTCTCTTCGGACTTGGAGGGGCCCTTAAGTGTTTTTGGTGGCTCGGCGGGAGAGAACATATCATCAGCCCGGGCCTTGACTTGACTATAGAGAATGCCACTTAGGGCGAGTTCTTTGTAGGGCCTGGGTGTAAGAATTGGTCGTTGATTGGTAGATCTCGAAAACCTCTGCTGTGGCGTGTTGTAGATTGGAGTAGGCAGATCAACGTTGTTCGATCCATTCTGCTTTTCGTGTTTTACCGCGGTCGGTTCTGTGATGATGCTGTAGACTTTGCGGGCACGCTGGCTAAGCTTATGGACACCATATCGCATTCTCTCTCCCCCACGTTGAAAGGCATCGAGGGTCTTCTTGGCGATTGATCTGGTGCTGAATTTGTTGTTGTGAACTCCGGATCTGGAATCTTCAGCGTGAGCACAGCGACGAAGATTGTCTGGCACCATGGACGATGGTGTATTCTTCTTGAGCTTCATGAAACCCATGGCTAGAATTAGCTTTGTGCTAAAATGGAAACTCGTGTTTGACTGAGCATAACGCTCAAATGGCAATTCCAAGTGAGCGTGGGGAGTGAAGAATATGGAGGGAAATGGTCCTTTTATGGAGAGAGATGGAGAAGGTTCTTAGTGCAAACTCTTGGAACACCCGTGATGTGTTGAGCTGCCCACAAACTCCCTCCGAAAGTGCTGGCATACGACAAAGGCGGTTTGAGGGGTTCCACCGGCTTCTGGAGCAGCTCGGATCCATTTACACCGTTTAAGGGTGGTGTTGGACCCTCAATGGTGTTGAAGATATGTATAATAACCATTGTCATACGGCGCAATGGCTAGGTTCGGTCCACTGGGCTCTCGAAGTTTATAACTTCTCACTAGCCCTCTAAAATATCCATATCACCACCACAACTATCAAGCTTCGTAAACCACAACAACTCCCCAGGTTCACACAACGCACTCAACAAAAGACTCGCCACTACGATACTTACTTCAAACACCTCCAGGTAAAAATGCCTAGCCATAGGAAAGGACGGACTCTGACCTGGGGTAAGGCTAAAGAATCTACCGAGTCGGCCAAGTCGAAGGCCCTGAGTAAAGTCATAGACTTCTTTGGAGCAGCGAAGGCCGAGGCTAGGACTAAGTCAAAAAATGCGATCAAGGATGAAGCTCCGGTAATTCTGTACAAAATCATGAACGATGTCCCCTCAAACTCCACAACAGGGCCGCAAGATCTAGGACATACACCAGAGGGTTTTACCATCCGTGCTTTTACAGTCGGGGGCAGGAGCTACCCGATTATTGGCTATACCACTGATGATCGCCCCGTATTGGGGAAAATGAACGATGGCTCCCTGATACTAGGTTTTCATCGAGAAGAGGACCCCAAAAAGTACAAACACCACTGGTAGGTGAAAACATAACATACCCTTATGGTGAAGCCAATAGCTAAACTTAAGTCTAACACAATGGTGCACCTGGTTGCAAGGCTTTCACGTGGACTTGTGTACGGAAAGGCCACATGATGCGCTGCGGTTTCTATGACCCATCTACAGGATTCGTCTGTAATGGATGGTTCGCACGGACTTCTCCATGTGGGTGTAGTCAGCCAGGACATGGCTACGCCGAAGGATGGAACATAGACCTTCGCAAACATGGTTCTACTTTTATTGACCGAATAACGCGAGAGAATTCGGTCATTGGAGAGCAGTACCAGCGCGAATTGGACGAGTATAATCAAAAGCTCCAGGCTCTTGATGAGCAAGCGGAAGAAGTCGTAGCCGAAAAGTACGAGCAACTCTATCTCGACCCTGAGGCCAATGGCGAAAAAGTTCCTTTCGTTTATATTGAGAAAGAAGTCGAGATTCCAGAAGCCCCACTTCCAAGACCAGTAGCACAAGCGCCAGTACCCAGGCCACCGAAAGCGTTGACACAGGCCAAATTAGACCGAGCAGAAAACAAGGCAGCGAGGGCTCGGAAGAGGAACACCCGAAGTGCTATTGCGCAACAGACTCGCCTGGACAAGAAGCAGAATTTAGCGGCTGTAACCCCAGGATTGAACGAATGGAATGTCCAGGCAGATCGAGATCAAGATGATGTGTAGGTGAAGCTCCGACATTGTAATGAGCTAGCACTGACAAGATAAAAATTAGGAGTAATGGTACCTAAGTGTATCTGTACAGGTAGAAAGCATGGATTAGCACAAAGCAAGGAGTGGATTTGGCGAGACTGAGACTTGAAGATGGCGACATTCCTGTCTTGGACGTAGGGATGTTGCCATGTTTGTCTTGAATTGAGTGAGGTATTATTTGATTGTGTTCTGGTGTTATCGGTTTGTTCTCAGGGTTTGTTTGTGATGATTGGGTTTTGTATTGTTGTGACGAATGTTCAACACATAAAAACGTACGATGTGCTGTCCAACAGGTCTCGCACATCTTTTCCATATATCATATCTCAATCCAAGCTCTTGTGATTGCTCCTTAAGACCTCCCAGTGGTTTCGTAATCCCACTCTCTTCTTTGCACTATACCAATTTCACCTTTCAGAGTTAGAGTTGCCTTTTCCCGAAACCAAATTGGTCAAAAACCATATATACTAATTATCAAAAACTCGTCATTCGTGATCTCGACTGAGGTCCCAGGTGTCAGATTTACGGACACACACTATGAGTAGCTAGCTTGGCAAGTGTACAGCGCACGGAGTATAGAATACAGTAAGTGCCCCCAACATAAAGCCTAGAGTTAGAGGCCCATAAGCAAAATCAAAACTGCCGCTAATATTAGCAAGGAGTGCACACTTGGCAGCAAGCTGACATGAGGTACCGGCTCAGGTTGTAGTGAGATCCCGGCTATAGAGTTCCCTTAGGAGGACTAAGCCACGTACTCGCTGCGCAGACAAGTGTGTTTGTTAGCGAGACGAAGCTTGTGAGAACTTTCGGGAGATGTGCAACACCAGGGCACCATTACAAAGACAACTGTTACTTGGAAGTAAAAAAGAACGGGGAGAAGATCCAACAAGAGCAAGAGAAATCAAAACAGGATGCAGCTGCGCGACAAAAGCAATTGGAAAAAATGGAAGCAGAACTCCTGGAGAAAGCCCAGAAGAAGAGAGACGAGGAGGCAGAATTAGCGTGTAGTAATTGGGAGGCTCACAAGGACATCGTGTTGAAGCCGGAGAGCCACAAGATTGTCATCGATAGGGACGAGTTTAAACGACTTGTCGACAAGCAACTTGAACAACCCAAACCAATCACGCGCAAGGGCCCGCTTTCCTTGACAGCTCGGAACAAGCTAGCAAAGGAACAAACCCGACAAGACGAGCTCAGCAAACGTCACAAGGGTAGAAACTTGGATGTTGAGCAGCGCCGTCGTTGAATGCTCAAGCTCGTCTTTGTGCTGTTCCTGGCAACGTTCTTGTTGGTTTATTCTGAAGGGCTCCGATCGTTCTGTTATTCCAGTAGCAGGTTTATACACTCTGGCGCGGTCAAAAATGATCCAATCGACCATTATCTTGCTCAGTGTTCGTAGTGATATAGCATTCGCCCACTGTGTCTGAACTTACCTTGGGGTTTCCAATTCAACCATTGTCAAATCTGATGTTGGGGTGTTGTGAAATTTGTTTATACTTGGCTACATTTGCCAAATTAGGGTCCGAATTACTGGATGCAGGATTCCTATTTACTCCTCTGCTGGTGATGCCATCAATTTAGAGTGTAGTGCACATTGTCGTAATTATCATGGACTGGTGAATATATCCCACATTTCCTATACTGTTGCCACTGGCGTGATTGATATTCGTATTTACTGTCATGTCCAAGCTCTTCCAAGATGTACTCACCAAGATCCACGGGATCAGTTTTGGCCATAGGCTTACCACGGACTTCGAATTAGAACGCCAACTATGGTTATAGTAAGGAGATTTTTCATGATGTGTGACAACGCGGCACTCCGCATAGTGCTCACACACACCACACTTTCTGTTAGCTTTTATCAGTAAAGAGTAGCAAATCTGTCTGATGAACCAGATGCAAGTAGAGTGGTGCAATATCTGGGCTCGCCCCCAAAACAGTTTCGGGTTACAGCGCCGCAATAGCCTCCAATTTAAAATGAACTTACCTTTAAACTATGTATTAATTGACGAATGAGAATCCTCTTGTCATTGTTTGCAGCAGAGCAAGTGTTGCTACAATGACGCATCAGAACCAGCGACAACTAGCTTCTTGAACGCTGTTCGTGAGGTATATCGCGGACCTATATAAGTCGTGAGCAGGGGGATTGTCAAATCAATGTAATCCCATTGAGCAAGACTGGAGACAGAGGAGCGAAACGAATCAAAGAGGTGCGGATCAAGTACCTTGTTGGTGATGAGTTGTCGTTGACGTTGGAATCTGTGAGGGTAGACAGCGCTAGCGTCTGGTACTAGTAGGGATATCCCTGACTCAAGTCAACTTGCTGTGCTACTGCACAAACGCGTAGCAATGCTTCTCACCTCACCTGTGAGTTGTCTGATGTTTCTGTCACCTATATATACTATTGGATCATAAGTACGCAGTCATGATTATCTTGGTGAAGCTTCCGTAGCCACTTATGATTAAACTCCAGCACAAGACACGCATTAGGCTAAATTGTAAGAGCCTTCTCAGCATAATGATCATGCCTATCATTTACTACTTCAATGGTCGCAGATATATAATAGCTTGTCTTGCCTATTCTTCTACTATATCGACCTCAATTATAATACGATGTCTACAGCACATCCACATAATTTCTTAGCGATTGCCGATTGGCCTCGATTTTCCACCAAATTTTCAGCAAGTCTATCTTCACATGAATTCATACCCCGAACAGCTCCTATTCGTTCTCATTCTAAGAACTATCCTTTCCAAGAAATGTATGGATTCTGCAAAGATGAGATGCAATCTTTTGTTAATCCAGGTGCAAGACGTTTAAATTGCGTCTAACACAGCGCTTTTGTCGAAAGGTAACTTCAATCGAAGCGAAGAGACTGGAAGTAAGAGACAAAGTGTGACATCTATATTATAAGAAAGCTATTCCTCATATGAATATCTGCGCCTCTAAAACATATTCACTAATGCAAAATTACAGAGAAAGGAGCAGAAGAAACAAGAAGTCAACAAAACCGTACATATTTCAACCCACAGGAAATAAGTTTTATGAGAATGAACTCTTTCCATCGGTCCTCTCAAAAGGCTGATTTTGTTAATTCTAGCAACCGTTTGACACCACATCGACCATTCCCAGAAGCTATTCAGTCCTTATACGAAAAATTATTGCAGACGTCATTCCCATCGGTAACGGTACAGATTTCAGCGTCCTCCGTGCCCAGTTTGGCTGCACCTGTTCTTCCATTATTGGTTCTACAAAGGCTGTGATCTGAAGCAACGAATACTTCATCGTCCTGTTACCGCAGGTTGTGCCATCAATCATATCGATGCTGCTTTCAGGGATAGAAGTATCGTGGTCGAGTTGGCTTGAAGCAGTTAGTAATTAGGTGGTCGTCATGCCGACGACATAGCTATATATGCTCGATTCCAAAATTATCCGTCGTTATGTCGATTTTGTACTAAGCATCAACCCTGGTCTCATCACTGGAGGCCTCAATTTTCCCATTCACAGCCTCGTCATCGACATAGCTAGACGTGTCGTCCTCCTTGATGTGTTGAGCCTTAGGCCCGTCTGGTTGCTTCGGAAGACACCGAAAAAGCTTAGTGACCTGCTCTATAAGGCATTGTTTTGAGTCAAAGTCCACGATCTTGGCCCAGCCACCGTCTTCTTCCTCCTCTTCGTTCATGGATAGAGCGTGGAAAAAATCTGCAGGGTCGACAGTAGGCATAATCATAGGGATTATCCGAGTCATAAACCTGGAGCACCGCATCTCAGCGAGGTCAATCTCCTTGAAAGCTTGCTCCAGCACGGCCAAAATCACGGATTTCTCAGGCACCAACCAGTCGTCCGGTTTGCTAAGGTGCTTGCGTAGAGCTGACCCATAAAGTTGGCGAGATTTAGCTAAAGTCCAAGGGCTGCTGATTACATCTCCATAAGGCCAATTGTAGCTGGGGTTCCAATCCTCATGGAGCCACAGTGGCACTGCTCCGTAGCTGAGGTAAATAGGCGCCATATGTACCTTGTCCCAGTCTATAATACCAACGAGATTGCAATCCTCATCAAACAAGGTATTCTCAAGGTCGAGATCATCGTGAGCAAGGCCAAACACCTCCTTCGAGTCGTCTTCATTGTCGAGAGATGCGGGTATGCTGGCCATGCAGACATCAAGGAACTTTCGAACACCAGCAAGCTCCACACCGCAAGGCAGTCCATCCCAGTCCAGGCATTTGTTTGCGTTGAACCTGTCCATATAGTATTCCTTGCTAGTCTCAAAGGGGCCGTAAGACTTCCAAACACGGCGATACGACCCCGCATCGTCATCATCGTAGTAAGAACGAGATTCGAGACGGTCTGTGATGATTGGCATACCATTGTCGTCTGGGAAGGAAAGCATGCCAATCTTGTTAAATGTAAGAAGACTCAAATCAGCCATGGCGTGTGTGAGGGCTGCATATATTAAAGGCTCTTTTTCAGCCTGCGTTCCATCTTCGATCCATTGATTCCACAATGTGGACAATGGTTCTCCTTCAATGTAGCTCATCAAGATAAAAGGCGCACCGACTTCATTCCCTAGCGTAGCATCATACGCCAACATGGTCGGGACCGGGACCTTTGTCTTTTGCTGGATCAGACGCATGGTAAGGGCTTCCGAACGTAGCAATATAGCGTCATCACAGGACCAGCGACCTTCTTGTCCCTGAGCAGGAATCTTGAGGCAAAACTTGTGGCCTTGAGAGGATCGTAGAACGTATACAACGTGGAAAGAACCCTTCTTCTGCTCAGTGACTTCGTAGGTGTCGCGTGTGTTAGGGGAGAGCAGGCCTGAAACCATTTCTATAATGGCTAACTCATTTATATTGAGAAGACGACCCCAGTACTTCTCCATATGAGCATTCCCATCAATGCTTAGGTCCGAATGAAGCGAAGTGGGGCTCGCAAGCAGTGCCGGCGATCTAGCTGGGTTTGTGGAGTGGTGGTGCTGCGTTTGCTTTGGAGCACGAACAAGAGATCGAACCGGGAATAGAACGGGCGAAGTTACAAATGACTCGGGAAGATAGCCGATCGCTGCCGATAAGGAAGAAGACGAATCCAAGACCAGAGAGCTGTTCAAGCTGGTGACTTGTGGTGGCGAATCGGTACTGAAGTAATCGTCGTCATGACGGCTAGACAGAGCTTTCCATGTGGGATTGTGGAGCTTGGAGCGTGTGATCGGGAGCTGCTCGCCTTTTGATGCCCTCATAGATATTTGGAATAGCTTCTGAACTTTTTGCAGAGGCTTGGCGATGCGGAGCGACATGATCTTTGTCTGGACGACGTCGTGCTTCAAACACTTCTTTACGAGGTTTGTGGAGTCATAACTGGGTGCAGTGACAGCGTTGCGCTGGTCTGTCTTGCATTGCGATTCGTTGCGCTTAAGAATGTCGCGCATGAAGACGGTCTTCAGCTCGTAGATAGCCTCCATTACCTGGAATAGCAGTATCGAAATGAAGCTTTCGTACTTGTTGGTTCAATGGGTGTAGACAACCAGTGAAAAGTGCGAAAGAAGGAGAGCAATGGTTTCTCTGGGAAAAGTTGTTTATAAGAACGTAGCGGGAGGGCATTGTTCCTGTGGTGTTAAGCAAAAGTCAATCGGAAACTGTCGGGGGCTTCACAACACCTTATTATACGATGCCGAACATGCTGACGATATCACCGTTTCGAAATAGGCGAGCAAGAATTGTAGAAGGAAAGAAAACGTCCAATCATACCATAGCCATTGGCGCATCAACAATACCGCGAGAAAGTATAGCATGGTATAAATGTAATCTATTCCTAGGAACATTTCGAGGTTGGGCGAAGCCAAAGTGTAGGAATCTAGTACATGCCTCCCCGTCGCGAGCTCGAAGAATTAGGATTGAGGAAATCTGATATGCGGATGGAGGAAAAATGCGGATCTGGTCTGAGATCCGCAGGGTTATAATCTTATCACTATTAGTTTTAACGTCCTCATCTGTACTGTATCCTGCTAGTGACGATCTTCGTATCCTGCTAGTGACGATCTTCATTGTGGCGCGGTGATATGTTCACGGCGACATTTAAGCCGTGTTCTTGTCGAGCAATGATTTCATTCTGGCTTAGTTGATGACTACGTGTTTTATTGTTGATTCTGAGCAGCGCGATGAAGCTCCCCGGACTTCTATGTCATCTTCTCAAGGGATTTTAGTTGTGGAGAGAAAGATAAATGAGGATTGCACGTTCGTTCTATAGCCAAGAGCAAGGTTCAATATCTCAACTCTTGCGCAGAGCCTTGAGAGAGTCTCGCTTCCATGCTTGAACATGGTCGAATTGGACGGAGCTGCGGTGTTAGTGACTGAACTTGGCGACAGGTTCAACTGTAAAGGATAAATGGTCTTCCCATCTAGGAATTTCTGATACGTCAGCAAAATAGCAACCTTTTCCTGATGAATGTGCTCGGTTAGGTTCTTAGTTCATACGTAAGTATTGATCGATGTTGACATGGTGTTGATTCCCAATAAGATTGATGATTCGCGTAACTCGTTCTTACAGGGAGAGTTATTGTTGATAATACCGATCTCGCTTGCGAGAGTTGGTAGATGTCGGCATTAATTACCGGAGATGATGGCCAAGATCAGCAAGATGTAATGATGAGAAACCACGTTGGAAGGGGCTGATGACAGATACAAAACTTCGATACAATATTTGTGGTGCGGTGGTACGAGTGGAGTGTGATTCTAGAATTAAAGCAAGAGCATGAACGATCCCTCTGCAACTGCAAACCGTATCACACAATATTAACCCGACATACAGACGTACCACATGCACGTCCACTCATCCCCCACAAATCGCTTGTACGATAATAACGAGAACACGACAAAGTCTTTTTATAGCGTGTTGGGCGAGCAGGCCATTTTAGCGCATGCAGCGGCGGGGTCGAGACCCAAAGCAGCTGCGTTGGAGAGATGCTATTCACCGTAATAACTGCTGACGTAGGGTCCTGAAATGCCGTTTCTAAGAAAACGGTCGTATTTGTGAAGTAACGGAGACAGTTCGAAATCCCGTCCAATAAGAATAAGGGTGAGGTTGGCACCCCTCTGCACGTGACGACGGACAGCCTTAACTCCGACATTGAACTCAACGACACAGGAATCATATCTAATGTCGAAATCTTTGTCGCAGACGCTTTTCCTTGATTGGTAGTTTCATAACGTCTTTGGAAGATACTCTCTATAAGAATGAGAATCTCATAAAATTGAGGAATCCCCTCGACCCATTGTCTTCTTGACGAGTCCTGTCGCGAAGACCTCCGCATCACCTCCGCAATAGCTTCATAAAACCCGGGGGACTATTGAAATTTGGAGCTTTCAATCGCTCTAATCCGACACTAAAATCGGACATCAAAATGGAGCGTTTTTCCGCCGAATCTTCTCGCCGGTTGCGAGAACTCGCCAATGACTTAGACATGATCCTCCCAACGAACGACGAATCCGCCGACCCAACCCAAGAAGAAGAGTACAACCCCGACATGCCTCTAGATACAGTCGAAGAGCAGCGTATGGGAATATTAGACGCTCCTCCAGCACCACCACCTCAAGAGCGCCTATCAAACCCAGGTAGACCTCCTATGCGAAGAGAAGCGAGTGCTCCACCACCACCTTCATCGCAAGCACCACCTCCACCCCCACCGCCGGATAGTGGAGATGGCGTAGGAAGCGCTACAGATTCATTATCGCTTATGCAACTAAGGAAGCTTGTCACGGAGATGCCTCGAGTAGAACCTACACCATACGCTTTCGTTTATAAAGATGCTGCGTCATTACCTGAGGAATTAGAAGAATGGTTCGCGTATAGTGTTGAGGAACGGGCGCGGATATTGAAAACACAATCTTCTTTTGCGGCGGAGTGGGCTGCACATAACAATTGGGTCTTCACTGGTGATGAGGAGGGTGCGTTGGATTGGATGAGGACGTCGGAGGAGAAGAGACTGGAGTTCATGAAGAGATTGCTCCAGGGACTGTTGAGTGAGGACTTGGATAGGAGGTTACGGAATTTGGAAGCACTTGTGTATTTGATGTTGGGGTGTTGGCGTGAGACTGCTGGCATTGGCATTGGCCTGAACACTCACTCGCGAGATTCATCGTGGGGTTCAAGTAGTGGTGGGAAGGACAATGTGAAGTCGACAGCAGAAACTGCCAATACCGATTTCACCCCGCCTTCATCGGAAGCAGAGTCGAGTCCCGACGCTGAGAGGCAGAAAGCCATCAAAGCTGCCTATATCAAATCTGGGCTGCAAATGGAGTGGATAAAGAAGAACGTCACCATGCTATTTGACTTGAAAGGAGTTCAGCCCATTTTCGAAGCTGTGAGGATGACTTGTCTCAGGGAGTGGTGAGCCGTGTCCCCGCGTCTGGCTTTCAATGCCCCTACTAACATCACTCCGAATAGCACACCAGACCCTTCCAAATACGACAACACAGCAGTGCAGAAAGAAGCAGAACAACGCGAGACTTGGTGCGCTTTGACAGTGTTGTACGTCTGCATAGAGATCGCAAGATCCGCCACGGACGAAAGGCAACGTCTTGCTTTCCGAGCAGATCTCCTTACTCTTGACCCAAATCTACTGGTATTCTTAGGGGAAATAATCAATAAACTGCGATGGGATACCACCATCCAAGGCGTCCTCCAAAGACGTGACCCACGTGAGCCAAATGCCGAAAAAGGTCCCTCGACAAAGCTACTACTCTTGACATGGAAATCAGTCTTGGTGTGTCTTGGTGGTCTTGATGACGTTGAAAAGGCAAAGGACTCATTCAGGGAAGACCCCGAAGACCCAGGCTGTAAAGGACCCCTGATCACTGCCTCACCATTGGAATACCATAGTTTCCGACAAGAAATAAGTAGTAAATATCCAGCGTATAGTCCACCACCACCGCTCTTTCCCTTGGATCCAGATCAAAAGTCCTTTCTTCCGCCCTTGCGCGTTCAACCCACGAAACCACAACAGCCAACCACTACAGTCCCAACTCACCAGTACGGCACATCGATTCTGCACCAACCAGTACATATAGCTACGCCAGCCCCTTCCCCTCCTCCTTCACCGCAAGTTGGCGGTAAGGGCGGTAAAAAACAGAATTACCAGACCAACAACCAATTTCCCTTTTTATACCCACCTCTCGATGAAAGCAGTAATCGAATTGGAGGCAAGGGATCCACTGATCTACAGGACTTACTTGTGGGAAGGAAGTGGGAGGGAAGGGACATCCCCACAAGCATCTTTGAAGGCGCTGAGCTTTTCGCACGGAGGGTCAGAGGGACAAGAGCATTGAAACAGCTGTGGGGTGAGAGGGCCGAGTTCATGAAATTTGAGAGGGGGTGGAGTGGTGTGGAGGACGATGATGATGTTGGTATTGAGGCATTAAACCTCGATGCCGATAAAAAGGCGAGGAAGTTTGACGGGAGTGTGGAGGATAGATTACAGGTCGTTGAGGATTTCTACGTATGTCATGACCCATCTGCGTTTTCGTCTCCCTCTCTCATTTTGTCGCGGCCTTCCAACATCTTTGATGTACTAACGAAATCTAGCGCGACGGCCTCCCCCATCTCCAATCAATAGTAATGGTCCTAATGAAAACAATACTCGCGAATGTCACTTCTCTTATCACGCAAGCTTCCGGCCAAGGCGGCGTCCAATCTGGCTTTCACTTCCAAGAAGGTCAGAATGGAACAACGGAGATGAATGGTAATGGAAATGGTAGTAATGGAAATGCCAATGTTAATGGAGGAGCTGGAGGTGCCAATGGGAATGGCGGATTTCAAGTGGATCTGGCGGCTCTGGCACCTGACGAACTTGATAAGATGAGGGGAGAGGATATTGCGGGAAAAGCGGTCACCGGGTTGTTGGTCCTGATGTTGAAGTGGTTTAAGGTATCTCGTATGTGTTCCCGTTTACTTGACCCTGTTACTCAGATCTGAAATGACCTTGGGCACCCCACGGCTAACCTTTTATGATAGATGTACTCAAGTTCGAATACCTGACCCAACTTCTTGTTGATGCGAATTACATACCTATGGTTTTGAAGCTGCTGCAAACTCAGGAAATTGAGCGAGTTGTCAATTACAGGTGTGAGAGAGCAGAATTAAAGTATGTCTACATTATAAACCAAATACGCTTTTGAGGTTATGATCAGCGCTAATTAAGTCGCAGCTTCTTTCACTTCTGCCGCGCCCACTCTCGAATGGGTCTTCAGGAAGACGACTCCAATTCCGAAGAACCGCCACAGAACCCGCAAGACGATCTCTCTGATTCAGACGACTGCGCTCCACCACCCATCATCAAGCGGAGGAGAGGTTCCCCGCCGATTGAACAGCAACAACAACAGAACCCGAATCCCAACATACCAAACCCCCGAAACCCACCAGGCCAACCCACCCAATTCCCACCCGAAGTCGACGAACTCGGCATGCCCACTACCGCCCTCCCCCAAACACCCATAACGACCTACTCCTGGCTCTCCTTCTTCACCCTAATAAACCACCTGCGCATCCTCCAAAAAATCGTAAAAAACAAACCCCACCGCGTCCTCATGCTAATAACCTACAAATCGTCGACGCACCTGAAAAAATCCCTCAAAATCCCCCAACCAACCCTCCGCCTCTACACCCTCAAATTATTTAAGGGCCAAGTCCCCTACTGCGGCCGTAAATGGCGTCAGGGGAATATGCGCGTTATCACCGCTGTGTATTTGTATGTTAAACCCGGTCTCAGGGATGAGTGGTTAGGGGGTGGTGCTCAGGGGAGTGAGACTGTGGATTGGGATGTTGAGATGGCGGTACCGTTGGAGATGTCACTGCGGAGTTTGACACATTGGTTTCATGTTAGGAGGTGGCCTGAGAGTATGGGGGTGGAAGAGGGGGAGGTGGATGGGGAGAGGGATTTTTTTAGGAGTGAATTGGAGAAGATGGATTGGAGTGGGTTGGGGTTGGGGGTGGATGGGGGGGAGGAGGGGGAGTGGGAGGGGAGGGAGGAGGAGAGGAAGTTTGAGGCGGGGAATTATGTGACGTAGGTATGGGAGAAGGATGGAATAGTATTTAGTGTAAGCACTTACACGGGGTGTTTTCGATAATGTGGGTGATCATACCCACCCATTCCGTTCTTCTTGGGCGAGGGCATCCACTGTACCGAAGCGAAGCACAAACTATCCACTATACATGTTTCGCCCGGGTCTTTTACCAAGCTAGGGGAACTATAAAATACGCCGCTCCCCATTCCCTTCTCTCTTCTCTTCGTAATAATCCAATAGTTCCCATGGATCAAGTCGAGGGTTCTGGGTGTGTTGTGTTGTTATCGATTTATTTTCCCGGCGCCAGAGCCGTCATCTTTCAACTTGCTGGCGTCTTTCTTTTCCTGCTTAGCAACGTATTTTCTTTGTTGCTTCTCAATTCTATTTGTTTGTCACCAAGCCAAGATGGTAGATATCATCATCCTAGAAATGAATGTTCATCAACTGGACGTAGTGATGAGCATCCACGTGTAATTGCGCTTCTAGCTATGAATGCTCTTTCTTTCAGTCCTTCAGTCGAGATACTTTCCAAACGTTGATAGTTCTGACATAAGTCACAAGTGTTATGTTGGTCTTGCTTGAGCTTAGTGACTCGGGCACCATCGAATAATTTCTGAAGTTGTCGTTGTGTCTTGTGCTTGATACCTGGGCTGCTCGAGGTAGCTTTTATATCTCCTCACTAATGGCGACATCTACTCCAAATGCTCCAAAAAAAGTGGAGTTGAATACGTGGCATTAATTGACATGAGACATCTCATTGGGCTATTGTAGAAGCGGGTATGGGGAGCCTGAAGTTTTCCGGGCGTGGCCCTATCGTTTGAAAGGTTGAGGTTTCTTTCATCTAGGTTCGCTTTCTCCATGGTTCAACTACCTGATGGAAGGTCTTCAGGATATGTGGTTATGATATGTCAAAAGTCGATTAGATAGTCTCTACATACATTTTCACTGCAACAAAACTCTCGTAAGCCGATTAGAGAGTCTGTCATTCGAGCTTGATGGTTTCGCATGGTTTTTCCCCGCCTGATTCTTTGCTCGTCATAATTATGCTAGATGATGCTCGCCATCATCGTTGGGTGCGCATGATCATCAGTATTACCAGTAGCTGGTCGTGATGGTGAAAATTCCAGCTGCTGAATTATTTGGGTGCCGGCATTCTTTTTCTTTCCCTCAGATTTTGGCCTTCACATCTACTCTCTTGGTAGAGTGTTAAAACTAGAGAAATACTGCACAACAGCTAACTTCCGATTCCATTTCTTCATCTGACTCGTTCTCTGAACTTGTTGGACGTGAAACTGGCACTGCAGAGTGACTTTTTATACTTGCATCCGTTGCCATGCCCTTGATTGTTGTTGAGGCTATAACAGACCACATGTCTTGCGCCAAATATTCCGGACTTTAATGTTGTTCCAGGTCCTCCGTTGAGCTGATATTGGAATCCCCTTGAAACCCCCAAATACCGTTTAAGCAAGATGTTATAAAGAACATTTTCCCTTATGAATTCTCCCTGCTTCAACAATGACACATTATGAGGATGCTTGAGGCTGTAATAGGTGGTCTTTTCATTTCGGTTGTGTGTCAACGAGGCCGCCAAGCCCATCTTCCTAATCCAGTAAGCCACAGCAGCCTCGTCTGTACTTCTTGGCTCTTGTACAACCGCGACAACTTGCAAAGTAAAGACACAGTCTAGACCTGCTGTATTTTAGCTCTCAGGTCCGCTCTGTTTTTAACCCCGCTTTAATAATTGCAGTATCTTCAAGGCTGTTCCGTTTTGCTGTTGAAATACCGTCATTCTACAGCTCTTTACTCGCTTCGATAAGGTTCCTTGACTATCTCACTTCTGTCGAGCTTGGTAAAATTTGGAGTAAAACATGTATAGATAGTTACGCGCGTAAGATTTCTGCATTTGTGCATTGGTCTACCTCGACATAGACATAAAGCCGTACTAAAGTGTAACGACGTGCCATACATTAATAATGGGAGCGTCTACAACCCGGTATATTACTCCAGCGGATTTCCTCGCGGCCCCTAACTTGCTAAGACGAGAATCCTCCTACTGATTTACCACGCGGTGTACAGAAACCAAGGTTACTAATGGAGCAGAACGTTTATGCTACTTCATCTGGAAAGTCCACAGCCATCTGGTAGATGGTGACAATCACTACCTCGGTTGGGGATCTTTCGAGCAACTGGCAGTATATCGTTGATTGGCAGTCATGTCTCAGGATTAAATTCGGCAGTGTCAATGCCTTCAATGACCGTAGAAAGGGCAGCCACCAGGACCTCTCAATCGAAAGCAACGAGTGCTACTGGAAATAAACGTAGCTCATCTCTAGGTGCTCATGAGAGGATCGGCGCGTCAGCGGCTCGACCAATTGGCAAAGCTAATCTTTCGAGCAAGCGGGATAGCCACAATCAGGGACAAGGTCAAAAGGGAAGAGTCTAACTGCGCTACGCAGCCGAACGTCGACGCACTTCCGCTCGCATACGAACAAAAAGTACCACAGGCTCATATTATGAGTGCGGGTCCTGTTCATCATGCTGGAGATACTGGAGACGGAAGTGGGGGCTGGAAGAAAGACAATCGTGGCATTGGACTGGCGATGGAAACGGACACTCGTGATCAGAATTGGAGGGCGGAGATGGATTTACCTTGAGAAATCGGATGGCCACACATGGGCGAGAATAAGATAGGATACAATTGAACGTCCATGGACGCCTAGACATGTCCATCTGACATTGAGAGTTGTGCTTGAATATGCCTGGATCGCATGCTCTTGATCACAAGACCACAGTACCTATAGATATACCTAGTCAAACTCCATCTTGTACTCTTAGAGAGAACGATAAGCAATTTTCAACTTTGTGAGGTCCTGAGAAATTTGGGACCGTCGTCGTCTACCTCCGCCTCAGACCTCATCTTCTTCAGCGCCTTCTTATGCCTATCAGCGTAGTTATCCATAGCTTGCACTTGCCTCGAGCGCCCTTGTAACATGCGGTCCGCAAACTTCCTTTTCAGGTTTTCCCATGTCCTTGTACGAGCTCGAAGGTACTGTCCCTCCCACGAACCAGCCTCTAACACCCAGTCGATATCCTCATCATGTCGATCAAGCTTCAGGTCCGGATCGCTCACCACACTGTTGATCCAAGGCCGCATATCGGCTTGAACATGCTTCAACGAAGTTTTCCCCAGAATAGTCTGTGGATTCACGCGTTTTATATGTGACTTCTCGCGTGCCGGGGACCAATGAAAATGTTCGTCCTCTTCATTGTAGTATCGCACCCTGCCGTCGACGCTAGACTTTGGGTCATAACATTTCCACTTTGGTGGCTTGAGAAATGACGAGATGGTCCGAGTCCTCCGCCCCATCTATGTCCATCCCATGTTCCCTTACATCAAGACGAAACATTCGCCGCGCGTCTATAACTTCGTTGATCTTCATCATAATTGCAGTCCTTCTTTTAAAGATATAGTCTTCAAGATCTGTAGCGGATATCACCTTGGCCTCTCCATATTGTACTATGAACTTGTCCCGCTCGGTTCTCCACCAATGTTCATTCATGGCTCCCTTCTTTGCTTCCTTATGCCATGCTTCCAAGTATTTTTCGAATTGTATGTTAAGCGCAAGGAATTTATCCCATAGCTCCGGACTAGATGCGTCGTAAATTGTTGATGCAGTGAACTCATCGTGAAATCTGAAAGCATCTGATTCGGAAAGCTGGATGTTTTTGGAATTTGTCGGTCTTGCAGAGGGTGGCAAAATTGGGCTCTGGTATGATTTCTTCTTTACTTGTTGAGATCTAGTCTTCCTTACTGGCAGTCGGGTTATGGATAGGTCTCCGGCAGCTGGAGGTAGTGGTCTTCTGGTAGATACCACTCTACTGGCCATCATATTGATGAGCTCCCAGTAGCTGAGCCGCACACTGGGAAGTTAGTCATGTCTCCAATCCTTGATAGCCTTGTGAGCTTCGGTGCGTCGTTCTTGTTCTGATGTAAGAAGTTCGAGCATTTCTTCATTTCTGGAGATCGCCTTTATTATGGCTATTTTGTCCAAATTTGCATTCCCAAGACATTCTCGTCGCTCTTTGATAATTCCAGTCAGGTGTTCGATCCTCGATTCGAGTTCATCAACCATTTCCGCTTTGTCCAGCCATCCCTCAGCCGTTGCAGAAGCAGATGGGCAGTTCATTGAGACACAACAGTATTCGAGCCATGTCCTGGCGGTGTAAAAAATATCAGCCACACTGTTCCGAACGAGATCCATCGAGTCGTGAGCATGTCATTGGTAGATTTGGCAGTCCACGGATTTTGACGTTCTTGAACTTCACTTTATTTGAGTAAGCTACAACAAAGTTCTCTAACAAAGACAATTCAATCCGGCACCTGAATTCCGCGAACCACAAACCAAACAAAGGAATGTCAATTCACCCGTAGTTTTGGTCGTAGCTGATTTTGAAAGTACAACAGTCTAATTGGGAGCTTACTCAAGTCGCTAACACTGAGGTTCTTAGAATCACTCCACACGCCCTCCAACAAACCGCTCAGATTGGGCTGTCCTGGTTAATTGGTTTACTCCATGAATGTACATGACCTGGCGCTCTGATAGGCAATTGATCTTAATGAACTGTCGGTCTGAACAGACGCAGACGGGATGGAAAGGGCTTAATAATATTAAGATAGGGCTAATGCCGCAACTTTCACCATCTGGCTAGCATTGTACCATGACAGCTTCTTCTTATTCAACAGCTTGTTTTGACAAACCGATATTGTGAGCGAGGCGCTGTGCATGTACGTTGTATCATTCCAAGCTGTAGTGGGATATCGTATTGCAGGTCCTTCGACTATTGGTCTAGAGTCTAAAAGCAGTTATGCTTCTTCAACCTTGGATGATAAGTGCGACCCTTTATAGCGTACCTTTTGTCGCTGGCCGAGCTCCAGGTAGGCACGAGCAAGAATAGCAAACAGTATTACGACAGTGTTCCGACAAGTTAAGCCATTATATCTGATGATTTATACTGTAGATGATAGCTCTGTCCTAATTCTGTAGACTACTGAGTGGCTACAATAAGGTCAACGGCAGGGTCATATTCCACTTCCTGTCTGAAACGTTTAGCCTCCCTCTCTCGATTTTCTTGAACCAAATCCACAACCGCAGCCTGCCTGCGGCGGTCTTTGAACGTCTGGCGAGCAATTTTTCTTTTCAATTTGGCGTAAGTGCTTCGTCGTGCCCTCAAATAATAACCATCCCAGGTAGTATTTAACAATGCTCCGTCAGAGTCTTCAGATAATCGCCCCATGGGCTCTGGATCAGGTTCATGAAGAGACTCGTCGCTACTACGTGGTTGTACAGAATATTGGAGAGATTCAGGTATCAATGTAAGCAAATCGCGTATCTTCGCCGGCGTGACTTTATCAAGTTCTGTACGCTCATCTTGTTGTGTCCAACCAAAGTCGTTGCCAATGCCGTTGTTGTAATAATGCTCTCGTCCATCGAGAGAAGATTTACGCACGTAGCAAGCCCATGCTGGTGGCTTTAGAAACGAATCTATTGACCAGTTCTCTTTATTGTCAAGATTCATGCCGTGTTCCCTTGCGGCATCGCGTGCTTCTCGCAGATTTTCCTCGGCTTCGTAGAGCATCAAATTTGAATATATTGTCGTTTTGACGAGGCACTCGTCCAGCACTGTTTCCGGGTTAATGGTTGAAGGGTCGTGTGTTTGCAAGAGAATGTCTCTGTGTGTTTTCATCGCGATAGCGGTTTCATTGATTGTGCCATCCCGCGCCTTTCGGTAGCGATCTACTTCTTTTTTGTGCTCTCTAAGGTCCTCAAGGAGCTTCAATAGCTCTTGGTCCGTAGGATATCTGAAGAGTGTGGAGGTGAGGAAAGAGTCGTATATTCGTTCTGCCTCTGCGTCCGAGAGTTGAAGATGGCTGGAGAACTTGCGGCCGATATCACTGCCATTCGTCCAATTAAAAGACACGAATTGAGCTTTATAATTTTTGCGGTCCGGAAGACTTTCACTTTGTGCTGGTTCTACAAGGGAGAGCTTGATCTTGGGTAATTGGTCATCCGAACTGGTTCCGGCGACCACAGGAGCAGGGCGATGGAATCGACCTGACTGGGTGCTCATAAATGACTCCAGTTCTCGATAAATAAATATGGCATTAGGCAACTCAGTACGTGCCCACTCCCATATGGTTGTGCATTCCGTGGAAAGTCGTCGTTCTTCGACTTCCAACGCAAGTGTCAATTCCCAATTACGCTTTATTGCCTCCAATATCTCGTGTCTGCTTTGTGGCCCAGCTTGTACGAGCTCGTGCTGTAGTAGACTCACAATATCTTCAAGACGACGTTTGCGAGTTCGAATCTCTTCCAGCTGGTGTAAGCTCTCCAGGTTATGAACCGGCGCTAGATTGAGGAGCAACGCTGGAAATTGCTTGGTTCTCTCCAACAAGGAGAGGAAGAGGCTCCTTACAGAATTTTGTATTGTGGTATAGAGGTCGTATAGCTTGTTCCGCGACTGCGTAATTGAGAGGTCCATAGGAATCTGCTTAAGGAAATTTTCATTAAATCTCAGTCCGTTTGTTATATGTCTCCGATAAGTATTGTTGTTAGCCATAGACTTGTAGCGCGTTGTTGGATGCCATACAAAGGGGCACACTCGGTGCCGCTTGCGTTCAACAAAGCCGTAAGCCTGTATAGGCCTGTGACTTATTTCAGGACAAAGAACAATCTCACTACAGAACTTTGGCCTGTGAGCTTGTTTTATCAAGTACCATAGCGTAGTAGCGTAATACCTGTTGGAACTATCAATTAAGCAACCGGTTGCAATTGCAGCAGGATGTGATCGTGTTATATTACTTTGACACCATTGACCTTGAACCTGTCTTCGCATCTCCCTAATAAGTCATGAGGACAGATTTCTCCACTAAACAAACTTAGTTGAAGGGCCTGTGAGATCGGGCATCGCTCGATGATCCTCGATGGTGGAGAGTGGAGAGCTCAGTGTGGTGTTATCAAAATCCCAAAAGGGTAATTCCAGATAACGTGACCGGAAGATAGCGCCACAACACCACAAACACTTTTTTATACCCTATTTTGTGAATACTGGCGCTGCTGGGCCTCAGGCTGTAACCTTAAGCCACCACTTCGCGGCCACTCTTCCTCCTCATCGAACCTGCGAACTCCACAACTTCTTCGTACAGCGTGAAACTCCATCCACAAAACTCACAATTTGTCCACACAAGATTCACACTTGGTCCATACAACTTGTAACGGTCTAACCTTGACGCAACAGTCTGCGGCCCCATATTCCTGCATTTCTGAGTCCATCAAGCACATCGCCGGTCTGATCTGGTGAACTTGTAATGGTATGTGAAATAAAGCAGAATCTTTCTTCGATTGACTATATTGATTTGTCGACAGGGCATGCCCGATAATGTCCCTGCAGGGCCATCTCACACCAATACTGAAGACATCAAACATCAAGATAGCACCCGAGACGCTGGTCAGCGCGACCAACACTCACGCGATTGCAAGATAGCCGCCAAACCCCAGAATCCATTGGGAACCTCATTGTTTCCAATCCAGACTGGCAACAAGAATCATATCATCAAGAGTAATATTGGCGGCAACACTGCACCCCTCATGGCGTTGGTGTCTGATAGCACCAATACGGCTCTCAACGAGGCACTAGCTCAAGTGGCTGTCCTGACAGCCAAGCTTAAAGAATCTGAGTCCAGGCGTGAAGATTCCGAGTCCAGGCTTGAAGAAGTTGAGTCCGGGCTTGAGGAAGTTGAGTCGGAGCGAGATCGCCTTCGGGGGCAACTCGATGATATCCAAGATGATTTTGCCGATTACAAATTCAAAGTCAAGGACCAGATTGTGGTGAATGACGATACTAAGGCAGGAAATGCTGAAGCGATATCCCATCTCAACCGGAGACGGGTTCGACTAATTCATGATGAAGAGCAATTGGACGAGAAGCAAGAGCAAGAGTTGGGAAAATTGGATCGTACTAGACAAGAACTGGATCGTACTAGAAAACATCTCAACGAGAAGGAGGATCGGCTCAACAATGGTCAGAGTGCCCCAACAACCAACATCATTATGGGCAGCCAAGAGTATATCCACAGGAGGAAGAGTGCATATGATCGGTATTGGCAGGGCGTTATGAGGGCGAGATCCGGCGTTCCTAACCACGATGCTTTCTCCACTGGAGAACTCCTTTGGTGCACAGTTGTAGAAGCGCTCATGGATCGTAAAGTGCAAGAGAATGAGCCCAATGTGAGGGTACGCTATAGAGAGACGGAGACTTTAGAGAACGGAGCGGTCATTGTTTGGATCTTCAAGGAGAGATTGTGTGTTTTTCAGGGATATACACACGACAGGCCCACATACCAAATGTTCCTCACCTATACCTCCCATGGACGGGGACCCCACATCACGCACGTTAACACGAATACTGTTTGTCGATTGGTCGGCTTAGAGAGAGGAACGATCGAAGATGCCAAGTAACTGATCGGGTAGCATTTTACCATACAATTGATGGTCAATACGTTCGCCCAGAGACTTATATGAGACTAGTCTTGGTCGAGATGGACCCCAATATGGTTGGCCGAAAGATTGGAGCTGTTGGCGAAGCTTCGATGAGACGGGTTGGGTTTCAGCAAACGGCTCTAATTCACGGCCAATCAAAGTACAAGAGGACTAGTGATATGGAGAGAAGTTCTAGGAGCAAGCTCAGTTCTTCTGCGACGCAACCTTCGGCCGACGACGTTCAGGAAATGATGAGGGCAGTTCAAGCGTCAGCCAAGGATATTGAGATTCGGTCGACATACAGCTACAAGGTGGGGAAGCATGCTTGTGACGGCGAGGCGGTCGATGAAGCTGAGTTTAAGGTACCCAAAATCTCGGCCCCTGGTGCGAACGGTGGAGTGCAATATGGCAAGGACGTATTCGGCCAGAGTAGCGCAAAGCGGAGGGTTTGAAATCTCGCCTGCGTCCCGAACCCGAATAGTTTGCCAGCAACGCAATTTGGTAAAGGAAATTCGACTGACAAGATTACTGGTCGGTAACCATTCAGGAATAGCCAGTCTTCTTTTGAAGGCGTTTGCTTAGCATTGTTTTGCGAATGTCTCCTCATTGCCTTCTCGGAGACGGCTGGCTGGAAAGACAGCCTTCTGTGTTTTCACTTTCGGTTCTGTTGCTGTTTTGATGCAAAAGCGTGTTCAAAGTGTCGCGGGGCATTCCGGTGCTAATTGACAGCAATGGGCCAATGAATTTGTATCACACTTGCCGTTCAAAAACTTCTCGATAGTATGTAGTCGGGTACCTCGAACACAACGCCAGCGTACCCATCTTCCGCCTTGCCAGCCATTCCCTTAGTCGCGTTTGTCACTGGTATGGTTGAAATAATAAAGCTGATTAGTCTGTCTCTTACCTATCCACTCGTCGTCCTCTCCACGCCCGAAGAGGATTTGTAGAGACGAGATTCAAAGAGGAGTTTCTCAGCGATCCGTTATGGTCTTGGTGGATGATATCTTGTCCTCTGTTCACATGATCCACTTGTAGTTGCTCGGTACAATAGCTTTGAATATAAAATCATCTGTGCACTGGCGAATCCGACACTCGCATTAACTTGCAGTTTGACGATGATGATATGGCCAGTGAATGTCAAAGCAGCACTCAGGTATTGTTTCATTGTTGGGAGACCTTCAATAATCGCATATGGTTGCGCTATTTACCACAGGGTCATGGTCAGACTCCAGCTTCGTCGGGTGATTACACTGCAAGCTGCGGTGCGAGCAATTGGCGCACTCTCTGTTTCCCAGCCCATGCTGCAGAACATCGGTTTCGGTGAGGGCTCATCATGGAAGGAAGAGCTTCGAATTCTGATCAGGTCAAGTTCCACATACGCAAATGGAGTCTTGGTGGTCAAGGATAAATCCGTGAGGTTGCACTGCAAGATGACATTACGTGTAGTAATCATGAGTCCGTTCTGAGATATACGCGAAATCGATCGTTTTGATAATGGAAGGTTATCGCGTCGCGAACCACACTCTAATCCATTTTCAATCAACTGCCCAAAACTAAAATCACAAACATAAAAACATGGGAAATCTGACATGACCACGAATTTCATAATTGTCACATCCCAATCTTCAGCATGATAATTTGCCGCAGCTCTGTACAAGTACCTCATGACCGACCTCCTCCAAGTGCTGGTTGACTTCCCAACAGCACAATTCTCACACTTATTACCTTCGTTGGATAAAGCTTTAATCACTACGAGTGATTTACTTACGCTTGATCCTGTCGATGTTGCCAAAAGAGCGCAATTACCGCCGAAGGAGGTGTTCAGGCTTGTGGATGCTATATTGGTGGCTTTGAGGAATGATTTGGGCTTCGCGGAGGGTGGGGCTGATGGGAATGATGGAGGTGTAAAGGACGTAGAGAGTAATTTTGGGACGAAAGAGTGGAGGTGTATTAGTACGTTGGATGAGACGATTGATAGGACGTTAGGAGGTGGAATACCAACTGGTTATGTCACCGAAATAACGGGAGAAAGGTAAGAACAATCCGCTATGGCCTTCTCATCCCTCAGTGCATACCCCACTAAGCACACCCACTCCACCCAGCGGCGCAGGCAAAACCCAATTCCTCCTAACCCTCCTCCTATCAACCCAACTACCCCCACCCAACGGCCTCTCAAAATCAACGCTCTACATCTCAACCGAAGCCCCACTCTCCACATCCCGCCTCTCGCAACTCCTCCGTCAAAACCCCGTCCTCGCTTCCTTACCACCACATCAACGCCCCTCATTGGATAAAGTCCTCAGTATTCAAACGCCAGATCTCGAAGCGCAAGATCATATCATACGGTATCAAGTCCCCGTTGCGATACAAAGACATGGTATCGGTCTTGTTGTGATTGATTCTATTGCTTCGAATTATAGGGCCGAGTTTGAGAGGGTGGCACAGCAGGGTGGGAATGGGGTTAGTGGTGTTGGCGGTGGGAATAGTCAAAGTAATGCTGCAATCCCGGAGAGAAAACAGGGTCAAGCAATGGGAGAGCGTCGGACACAACTTGTACAGTTAGGTGCATTCCTCCGAAACCTAGCCCGAACCGAAAACATCGCTATTGTTGTATCCAACCAAGTCGCCGATAGATTCTCCCCTCTCCTCCCCATAAACCCACCGCCACACCCCCAACACCAACCCCATCTCCCCCCACCATCAACACCCACAACAACCATCCCAATCATAACCCCCGACCCCCTAACCCTCGACCACCAACAACGCTGGTTCACAGGCTGGGGCGACATACCCGATTCGACGAACCACAAAACACCCTCCTTGGGTCTGGTATGGACGAATCAAATCGCTGCAAGGATTGCGCTTATCAAGGAGGGGAATACTGGCGGTGGAAGTGGCGGCGACGAGCTTAGGAGGAGAAGGAGGTGGTTGAGGGTTGTTTTTGCGCCGTGGGTGGGGGAGTGTAGGGATGAAGGGGTGGAATATGAGATTTTGGGGGAGGGGGTTAAGGCGGTGGTGGAGGGTGGGGAGGGTAGTGCTGGGGAGAGGAGATGATGTGTATGTTCACGCTTCTTGTGAGGGCAGTGTTCTTCCTCTCCACGACCGTTAACGTTGTGAAGACCTACTCATCGGAGGCTGGAGATTACACGAAATATCGTATTGCGCGGGGCTTGAACTGCAGACGTATGATCTTTCCATGCATCGACGAGGTTTGATTATCGCGCAATTCTGAAACAAATGCTGACGTGTTGCACCTGATTCAAAAGTCAATCAAAACAGCTCATGGCATTACTGTACGACCCGCACAAGTGTCCATGCATAGTCCTACAACATATCTCAGTGGTCCTATTTTTGGTGGATCGATGAGCGAACATGGTCGACGAATTAAAACTCGAAACTACCCACAGAAACATTCCAGATAAAATGTGTCACATCAAATTAGTTTTGTCCACCGCCAGCTTTATTAGCCCTCTGTCCATAGGCTTTAGTGGCATAATCGCCCTTGTGTACAATCAAGTCCGCAGGCTTGTAATCCTCGCGTCCGCTGAAGTAGCTGTCCAGGATATCCTTGGTACCGGCAGCATATCTCTTCTGGGCATCGATGGATGTTCCAGACATGTGGGGAACCATGGCATTTCCGCCACCCCACGGGTTCTTAGCAGTTCGGAGTGGATGGTCCTTTGGTGCTGGCTGTGGAAACCATACATCACCACCGTAACCACGGAGGTGGCCGTCCTTGAGTGCGGCTGCAACATCTTCTTTTACGACGATGGCACCGCGAGCGGTGTTGACAAGCCATGAGCCTAGAACATCATGAGTAAACTATGTTTTTCAGGGGGAGGTTCAGGTGCATACCTTTCTTCATCTTGGAAATGAGCTCTTTGTTGAATAGACCACGAGTCTTCTCGTGTAGAGGACAATTGATAGTGACGACATCACACTGCGACAACATATCCTCAAGACTCTCGACTCGTCGACATCCAATCTCCTTCTCCTTCTCAGGTGACAAAGGCTGGTAATCAAAATACAGCAGTTCTTTGCAGTCGAATGCCCTCAACCGTCTCAACACGCGTTCTCCGATGCGTCCAACAGCAACAGTACCCACGACCTTTCCTTCGAGATCGTACTCGTTCTTTGCTACCTCGGCGACATTCCATTCCCCAGCTTGAATCTGCTCGTGCGCTGGGACGAAGTTGCGAACCAAGACAAGAATGGTCATAATGACATGCTCGGCAACGGAGACGACGTTGGATCCTGTCACTTCTGCGACTGTCACACCTCCATTGGTTTTGTTGGCCGCATCGAGGTCCACGTGATCAGAACCAATACCAGCTGTTACTGCAAGCTTCAGTTTTTTGGCTTTAGCGAGACGTTCGGCGGTCAAATAGCCTGGATGGAAGCTGTGGGACGATCAGTATACCAGATTTATGGAACCTAGAGGTAACTCAGGTACATACGGTGTGGTAATGATAACTTCAGCATCAACCAATTCTTGGTCAAATTTGGAGTTCTCGCCTTCTTTGTCAGAAGTTGTGACGAGAGTATGCCCTTGTTCTTCAATCCACTTTCGGATCCCGAGCTCGTTTTCTGTGGTACCTAGGAGTTGTGGCTCCTGCTCGGCGTGTTTACCACCCTACAGCTGTTGTTAGCCTCATTTTATCTGTCAAATGTACAAATGAATACACATGTATCCGAACAAAAGAGCTTACATCGTAAAGGACCAATAAAACTTTCCCCTGTTGTCGTGACGTCGCTGTTAGCGTTCTGATATGCTGAAACGAGGCTTTTGGTGGGGTAGCTAGCTGCCGAGCAGACAATGCGGGGCGGGCAAGCCGCGAGATGGAGCGTGCAAATACCATTGTGAATTATATGGAAGGAGAAAAGAGGTTATCGAGATAAAATCAACAGGTTCTCTACTTGTTTATTTATTATTAGCTCTAGATAGATCGGCCACCCGGAAAGTAGGTCTGTGGAGGGGTAGCTTACATCTAGTGACGCACCCGTCAAAGCGCGATGTTCGATGATTGGGATGACGTTACACGGAAATAATCTTCGCGTCGAGATATGGGATTTCTTTGAAAAAGGCACAGGAGTAAATAGTGCCCCGATATATGATCAGATTTGACGAAGGAGGAGGTGAAAAATGCTCTTCCAAAACCCCGTCCGAAGGACTCCCCGCTCCTTTATACACAGTCTAAAATCCATCGCACTTATTAGCATCGTGTTACCCAATTCATCTCTTCTGTCATGGTCTAGCATGGAGCTGAGGATGCTGATCCAAAGACTAATTGCGGGGAAAGCCCTCTTCCGTCACCCTGCGCGCATCTTTGCATCTTCGTGCGTGGAACTTCCGAACCAATGAGACTTGGGGACAATTATACTGAACTGCTCCGTGTGGCTGTGGTCGTGCTATCCTACACCTGTACCGCCAGCTATTCCCGGTGGTTAGCTCTCTGTATTAATGTTTATCCTCGAAGCGATGATTGTTGTTTCGCTGTCGGAGGTAATGCCGCACCCTGACCAGGAACTAGTACACCATAAAACAAACTTATGGTAACCTAGTCTGAATTCTCGAAACTGGCTACACGGTCGAAAATGCTATAGCTTTTCGATGAGCCCGCAACCAGGAACTCCGAACAAAGTCCTTCCATGGGCCATCAACACACTCAAAGGGCTTAGTCATACTTGGTACTTTCGACGAGGATAGGATTAACACACTTGCCTACAATAGGTATTGAATGCGGGAAGCGCAGTGTGGATGACTTTCCTACATTGGGGTATGGAACACATGGGACTGCAACGGTCGAGTTACGTTGGGTAGCTGTCCCTCAACTTTCGTTCCTGCTTCAATAAGCTTGCTGGGTCTATAGAATAGCTTTGTCCGGCCAGTTTGGATGTTTCGTCCGAGAGTTTTGCGGTCCGACAATTCATGCAGAGCAGAAGGAAGCCAGCGAGATCGGACCCCTGAATTTGCGTGGGGCACCCGCTAACGTTGGGGCGGTAAACGCCTTCTAGAAGAGTACGCTTGGCCAATGCATAACGACTGTGCCTCCCGGTCCGTACCTGGCCGTATCTAATTCCGCGGGAACGGAATCTCTCTACTTGCCGTATATATTTCCTGTCCTGTTGACTTTCAGTCCGCTTCAAACAGCGGGCACCACTTCCCGGGAACTATATCATTGAAATTCATTCGACCTCCACCGACCACTTTGAGCAATTGCTGCAGAACTTCGTCTTGCCTATTTCGAACAAAAAGGCAGACACACGATACGGATAGACCTCTTGGCCCACGCATGGATTGCTTGAAAGAGTCGGAGTTGAACACTACGATCGTGATGCGTGCAATCGGCCCTTCTTATACAAAGTACCAAACAATATATTCCCCATGATGGGATAAGCGAAAGACTTTTATCAATACAGCTTCTAATCAGAGGTAGAGACCGAAGAGGGACCCCAATCATGATTACCAAAAACAATGCAAGGGGTATGATCGATGAAACCCGGGACAACACCCTTAACACTCCAAAAGAAATTCATTGCTGAATTATGCCGCGGCTGATATACGCATAGAGGTTCGACAACAACAAGAGAAAAGCGTGCGTAAGCTCCTAGAGCGTACCCTTTTCACAAAAACGCCACTCCGGATCATGATTGAGACATTTCATCACCAATGCAATGCTATTTTGCTATACACGCCACAACGTCCTTGCGGAGAGAAGAGGCAATACAAGAGAACTCAGAAAAAACCAGTAGACGGGCCATCCGGCGTCGATGGCGGTTTATATCCTTGCCGTGAACGAGCAGAAGCGCTCCTTGTGATTGCTTCAATCTCGAATCGATTTGGCTTCACCATTTGCGGCGTCTTTGGTGCTTGCGAAACTTGTGGTACGATATAGGCGGTACTGCTGTCAGGTCTTGCCATGATTAAATCGCTGTTATCCATGGTCTCGTCTGTAGTATCAAGCCACGCAAAGTCAGAGTACGAGCTTGTGTTGCTTGTTCTCTCATCCACGGGCATCGATTGTGGAAAGTCCCATTTGGGGTTGAATGGACTTTGTAACGTCGCGTCCTGGATGGGATGAGATGTTGGTATCTGAGCCACTGAAGGCTGAGGTTTCATAGGCGTCATGTTATCAATCACAGCTCGTAACGAGGGCCGTTTCGGTATCTGCGTCGAGCTTCCTCGAAGTGCCGTTGCAGTTAAAGCAGAAGGAGCGGCAGAGAACCGTATGCCAATCTGAACGGTCGCACTGCTGTCCGCACTGCTTCCGCGGCGGTGCCTAGGCGCCCAAGGTTGATTGGGCGGGTCTAAGGATGCCTCCCGAATGTCTGTGACCGATGGCGATGTGAGTTTTGCCAAAAAGGGATTCACATCAGCACTGCTGGCTGGTATTGTTGGAAGCTTTGTTCTAGGAGAGTACGCCTGTGAGTTGGGCGAATATATGGTAGCTGGGAGCCGGACATCGTCAGAGCCGGGAAAGAGGGAATAGCTCTGCTGATTACGTTTATGACTTGGCAATGTCTTAGTAATGGCTACCGTTTTTGGGGATATTGGAGATCGCTCCGAGACCTTTGGCAGAGCAGCAGACTTTGGTGGTGTGAGAGGACCCTGCTCTGGTAAAGGCCATGAAGCCTTCTTGGCATGGGACTGTTTAGGAGTGTATGAGGAGCTTGGTAGCGTGACTTCAGACATCTTCGCTTGTCCCTTTTCGGCTTCTTGACGTGCCCAGATGTCTGAGACCCTGTCGTTTGGTTGGAAAGAACTTTCCCCCAACGGCGAACTGATATTCATAAGTTCCAAATCACTCGGCCCACATAACCGAAATTTCCGGCGTGCCACCCACGGTGTTTTAACAGGCTTGATGGCAGTGCGAGCCGCGTTCGCACGTAAAAACATGTGGGCGAATGCAATAGCAGCACCGGAGGTGAAAAGAACAAACTCGGCCACCCCCGATGAGGTCAGGTTGCTGTCGAAGGTTTCTAGTCTGGCTTGAATCCAAAATGGCATAATCATAATCTGAAAAGGTTAGCACAATCCGCACGCAGCTTAAAATAAAAGGGAACTCAGTTACATATAATATCGCTGAAAGAACTAGGTAGTACACCATCCGAGTCCCTGCGATTCGTTCATTCTGATCGATTCGAACGTTCCGGTAGAGTTGATAGCCAATTATGCCGGCCATCACAAGAAAAGACGGGATTAGGATTGCGCACAGAGTGATGCCCAATGATGCACTTTTGATGGATCGAAAGATCAAATCCCCGAAACACCTGCTAGTCGGCTTCCGCAATCTTGTAGCCACCCATGTGGCAAGCGTTAAAAAAAGGGCAGCTGCGCAACAAATGGCTGTAGTAAATCTTCTTTTCGGCGCGAAAGGTCTGTTCTGCTTCAATGCCCGGATCGTCATCTCCATCCCAAACACCAAATGTAAATATGCCGTGACAAAGATTTCTTGACAGAGTCAGCGGACTGCATGACCCAATGTTATAATATTTGACACTTACCAATCATGACCGCCTGAGACGACACGTTGCATAACTGGACAAAGACAGAATCCAAAGCCCTTGATTGAATGGCCACAAAGGTTGCTTGCTGTAGTATGATGACGAGTCCCAAAATCATAGGGAAGCTTTCTGCCGGGTGGAGATCGAAGAGAAAAGCCCATTTCCTGCCCAGGTGTTAGTATAAATTTCAACCGTAGGGAACTTGTCGTCGACCTACTTTGGCCGTAGCTTGACCTCGAGTTTGGATGATCTCCAGCTGTCATACCATATGCGGCCCACCACCCAGAGCGCCATAGAAATACTGATGCACCCAAATGCTATGTGCATATACCGCACTTGTACTACCTTGTCCAGCACGAGATTGCTGATGATTTCCCGGGTTTTGTTCGACCCAGACGGATCCAAGTCATTCGATCCGCGGTTGAGAAAGGCCATCCCGATATCCTTGGTTGAGGCACGCCCAACGATATTCTCCATCATAGTGGGTGACATTGCGAACTGGAATTATTGGGGGGATTGCTCTTGCTGCAAGCAGCACCGAGTTCAGGTTTTTTAGCTGTGATGCATCGGCACTCTTCAACTGTTTTGAAGATTGTCGATGTTCGTTGAATATGATACTGGTGACGGTGATTGAAGTGGTAGAGAGGATGGAGAGAGCTACACTCTGCAACCATCAGCGAAGCGGACAAAGTGATATGAGACGACACAGCCTATGAGATGGAAGATGGCAGTCCGTTGTTTGTGCATTGCAGAGTTTCGTCACTGGTCGATCGTGCACGTCTGTACTTCCTGGAAAGGGAAGAAGCATCCTGGGCAGGCCTTCCCCGCTAAAGTGCGGGATGTGGGCCAGTACACAGTGGTGATGGTCTAGCCCAATGAGAAGTAATGGTTTCATGAATACTTTCTCGTCAAGGGTCTCAGGAAAGGGTTGTTGCAGAAGATGCTGTGTGCAGGGTCAACGCCACAACTAGGTGGTTAATGTGATGATCAATACGATACCAAGAATCCCGTTTGATTTACTGATTCAACAAAAAACCTGTTCTCGTACCGAAGTCCAGGTGAAGTACACGCTGCTGTCAATTGCATATCAAGACTCTCCTCTCTTGGCCCCATTTTTGTGGTGTACGTACCTGAGGCTCACTCAATACAAGAGGCAGGAACAAGTCTCGACGCCATGTTCGGCAGCTCGAACACCGACAGCAGTTCGTCATGGTTAATTGCGAGAGAATTTTTTGGATAGTCCCTTTGTTTTGAAAGGCAAACTCTGTGGCATAAGTTCGGTAGTCGGTCTGAAACGCGGACGCCTCCAGAGACCCTTGATGCGACAACCAATCTCGCAGCCACACCTTTCTTTGTTCCTGTGCACGGTCAGCAACTCCCATATTCAAAAAGAAGCAAATCGAAAAAAAGGAAGGAAACAAAGCAGGGGAACGCTTGCAACCCAAAACATGATATGAAAGGATTCGTGATCGTGAGAGACTGTAAGCCTGTCGCAAGATTTTAGTATTATGGAAATTCCTATAGCAAGCCAACGTATCCAAAGCGAGTATTGAGTGTGAACCTCAAGGCTTGTATGGTAAACAATATTTGGAAGGAAGATGCGTAAGTCTGATCCTCTTCCCTTCCTGTCCTGAACTCACTATTTCTCTGCCACCCTATGTCTCTGTAAGTGTCATTTGTTGGAGCGAAGACACAACAACCTGAGCACACGGTGCGATGCGATTCAAGTAAACACGCACGGAAGGCTGGCCATCCGTCAGTAGCGCGAAAATTAAAAGTTTATTCTCTGTTCCTCGCACGACCTGTTCGTTTTGTTCCTCAGTCGAGTAACCAATGGCACATTTCGCCTTCCCTGAACCACTTCTTGGCACTATAAGCACGTAAAAAGGCTGGTGGATTTGGGATAGGCTTAGGGAAGTATTGATGGACTGGAGAGGACTAGACGCTTGAGCTCTCATGCTATAAAAGTTCCGATGATAAGTCTTGATAACAAGCGTACAAGTGCAAGAACGGGCTGAGCGCTAGATCTTGATCTTGCACTCGCAACTGCACTGTAGGCGATCGCCGCGCAACTGGTTTGCCACGAAAGCACAGAGTTCCTGTGTCAAGAATAGAAGAGAGCAGGCCTGGTGAAGTGATCTTTGCGCCCGGCTGACCCTTCGGTTGAGAGTACCGTCGCGTAATCCGGAAAGTATGCTGGCAGGATGACTGTCATGAGTAGCTAAGATCTCCAGTACATAGACGTGAGGATTGGATCGTAGGTTATTTCTCGTAGCGCATCGGGAAAGCACTCCGGCCCCGACGATGCGGCCGTATCTGGACCGGAGCCCACAAAGAATTAATATTCGTCGCGTTATGGATGTGTCCCAGGCGCAAGATACAACTCTGCAAATCCAGTCAAAGGCGGCATCATGGCTGGCTAAGCCAGTATTTGCATAACGTTCAATTCCCACACTCGTTCACACTGGTGAAAGCTCGGCGCAGGTTTAGGTGCCAAGATGGTGAGTATTGACTCAATAAGCGAAGGTCATTATCGTGGCCGCGAAGGTCCCAAGAAACGGAGTAAGGGATCTAGAAATACTTCCACGTTGCGGCACCTTCAGATATATCAGACTAGCTGGCCTATCCATGGGAAGGAAAGGGGTGTCGAAACAGCGATCAAACAGCTGTCATTCTAGAAGCCTATATTATCAATGGGCAGACGTGTAGCACTTTCACCCAGAACCCCATCTGAGTCAAAGCCGTCTCTGCTGGTAAATTAAATTCGATCAAAGCCGAAAAATTGTCATTACCTGACAAGAGTTCTGCGGG
This sequence comes from Tothia fuscella, assembly GCA_010583015.1. Taxonomy (NCBI): domain Eukaryota; kingdom Fungi; phylum Ascomycota; class Dothideomycetes; order Venturiales; family Cylindrosympodiaceae; genus Tothia; species Tothia fuscella. The sequence goes on along the minus strand of MU007056.1, from coordinate 61,903 downwards.
ACCTTCCGTCGACGTGTATGGGATCTGAATCACTCGCGACAGCATGCACAATCCTCCTGTCAGCCACGGTTCGAGGGACGTCGGATGCGCACGACAAGAAAATAATAGACTTTCAGGGGCCCGATTTGTTGGCCTGGTTACTGTCATTCAGTCTGTGATACATTGGCTCGTGCAAAACTGCATCACCACAGAAGGTCTAAGAAGTAGAAACAATCGCGGACAACTGTTCGAGGCATTGGAAAACAATATTGCCCAACTGCTTCGCTCATTGGTGGAATCAGCGCTAGTCAACGAAGTCGAGCTCAGGTGTACGAGGTAGAGATGGAACAAGATCGCGCCAGTTTGGGAGCGTTCTAGGTGTCGTGGACGTGAAGCAGTTGGAGTTGGTATCGCATCGCGTCGCAGATCATCGCTTCGGACGGGACGATATTCCTAGTCATGTGAGTCGAAATCAAAGCCTCCCAAGGTGTCAGTCTGAGATGATAGTCAAACAAGAATGCATTCTGTCAATGTCAATAAATGCAACAACATTTGGCTCTATTAATAAGACGTTGGAGTGAGGTTCGCGTCAAGTTGAGGTACATTGGATGCAGAGCCTAAGGCAAGAAGGCAACCGCCCTAATCCTGTTCGCTCCTAGCGTCTTTTCACTCCTACAAATTTTCTCTCGTCCTCTGAACCTCTTAGAAAAAACATCATCAGTAGAAACTAATTCTACCGGGAGGCTCCGCACAGCGGGTAGTTGAGAGTTGTTCTATTTCATTGCAGCATCGTCATATGCTCTGATGGAATGCCCTTTGGGCTTCTTTCCGTTCCCTGCCTCCTTGAGTGACTGCATCGTCTTCCTTATAGCTACCTTCTTCCTCTTTTTTGAGTTTGTGGATTGGAGCTGTCGTGATGATGCTACATCCTTTTCCACTTCATGTTAATCTAACAGATCTCTTGTGATAGAGATGAATGTTGTTGAGATGAATTTAACGATTTGCGACCTGGTTGATCGGTCGAGTGTGTTTTGATGGTCTGAATATGGTTTGGCCCTCAGAGGACTGAACGATGAGCCCATGCAGTAAACTGGACTGCATCACGGTCGTCCACACATCGATTCATATTTTTTCAGTAAGCGCGTGTAAACTACGCGATCGATCGAAACGAAGCCGCCCGCCAACATCTGCGACATTCTCACAAGATAGGATCATGGGAGGTAGAACATACAATATCCAGACTTTTTTCAACGATGGCAATGGCCGGAGGTTTACCGGGAGTTACAGACCTTCAATTTCGCGTGCCATGAAGCTTCCTTGCGCACTAATAACCGGGCATTTGGGGAGATTTGACAGAAGATTCTTTGTGTAGGGAAATTCTCTTACTCTGTTCGTGCAAAGCCACGGGTTCTGATGTTGAGATCCGCTCGCAGTCACTTACCAATTTTATCCTCTCACTCTGATACCCTTCAACAGCTATAGCTCACTTAAGTGCTGTATTACTTGCACCTTTGTAGGCTCTCATCTGAGGTTATTTGGGCCGCCAAAGTATGAGAAACCAGTGACTGTTATTCTTATACAACTCTACAAGGCAACTACCCCCGAAAGAATTATTAGAGATGCGCATGAGAGATCCGTACACAGCGGCTTTGCAGCCGCTCAGCTAAAGGCCCGGTCTAAGTATGTCGGCAAGGCATACCCAATGGAGTTAGTCACAACGTCAGCCCCGCATTAAAGTTCGCATGCAACATTGTGTCAATAAATGTCAACCCTTCGCCTTTTCCCCTCTTTGGTGATTCAAGTCTTTGGGTTGGTGTTGGAGCTGTAGATTGAAGTCCTCAACCTTCCAGTATATCCAAGAGTCTAACCAACAGCATATCAGCGAGCCGGACCACACCATAGTGTTGAATTCAGAGGTCAGCACCGCAACAACAATGGCAGCTTCACTGCTCCGCCAATCGAGGCCATGCCTTCGCCAATTGACAAGACAACCTATATTTTTCCGCCCCATCACCTCTACTATTCGACCATTGGGAGCTTCCGCCGCAGCAGCTTCCCCGTCACAAGCCAGCGAACAATTATTCTTTCCAGAGGAACCAAAAGCCCCAATCGTCCATACTAAGATCCCTGGTCCAAAGAGCCAGGAAGCAATCGAGAGACTGACCAAAGTGTTCGATACCAGAAGTCTAAACATGATGGCTGATTACACGAAGAGTTATGGAAATTAGTAAGGCATTTACATGGTTCCCACAGCTCAAAAGGACAAAATACTGATCACTTCCCCCTAGTATTGCAGATTTGGACGGCAACATTCTACTAGATGTTTACGCCCAGATTGCCTCCATACCCGTCGGCTACAATAACTCATCCCTCCATGCCGCAGCCTCTACACCACAAATGATCTCCTCCATAATAAATCGTCCCGCCCTGGGCAACTTCCCCCAATCAGACTGGGCCTCCATCCTCGAAACTGGAATCCTCTCCGTGGCACCAAAAGGTCTCAACCAAGTCTTTACCGCACAAGCCGGTTCAGACGCCAACGAATTAGCATACAAAGCCGCATTCATGTGGAGGAGACAGCAGGAACGTGGAGGTCAGGATGTGGAGTTCACAGCAGAAGAGCTGGAGAGCAGTATGAATAACAAGAGCCCTGGCAGTCCGGATAATATGTCTATTTTGAGTTTTAAGAGTGGGTTTCATGGGCGATTGTTCGGGTCTCTGAGTACGACACGTAGTAAACCGATTCACAAACTCGATATTCCTGCCTTTGATTGGCCGCAGGCTTCTTTCCCCATGCTCAGGTATCCATTGGACGACCCGAAGAATGCTGAATACAATGCAAAGGAGGAACAGAGATGTTTGGATGAGACGGAACATTTACTTACGACTTACCACAACAAACCTGCTGCTATCGTGATTGAGCCTGTTCAATCTGAAGGTGGCGACAATCACGCCACGCCAAACTTCTTCCGCGGTCTACGAGAACTTACAAAGAAACACAACGTCCTCATGATCGTCGATGAAGTCCAAACCGGTGTAGGTGCAACAGGAAAGTTCTGGGCGCACGACCACTGGGATCTGCAGGATCCACCAGACATGGTAAGTTAATCTTTGATATTTAAAGTGTTGCATCCTAACATTACTTGCACAGGTTACTTTCTCCAAAAAAGCCCAAACAGCCGGATACTACTTCGGTTCCAACACCCTCCGCCCCAACAAAGCCTACCGCCAATTCAACACCTGGATGGGCGACCCATCCCGTGCCCTCCTCTTCCGCGCCATCATCCAAGAAATCCAACGCCTCAACCTCGTACAAAACACAGCCCAAGTAGGCGAATACCTCTACGCCGGCTTCGAGCGTCTAGCTCAAGCATACCCCAAGGAGATTGTCAATCTGAGGGGCAAGGGTCAGGGTACATTCTTGGCTTTTGATAGTCCACGGCGGGATGAGGTGCTGAAGAGTGCGAAGACTGTGGGGATCAATATTGGGGGAAGTGGGGGGAGGGCCGTTAGGTTGAGGCCTATGTTGGTGTTTCAGAAGGGGCATGCTGATATTTTATTGGAGGGGTTGGAGAAGGTTTTCCAGTCCTAAGTGTGAGAGTGTGGATTAATGAAATATGATAACATGCGATAGGTTTGGCGTTAAGAATAATGCCTTTAAGCCATGATCACATTTGGGAGCAAAAGTGCTTGACTATTCGTTGTAGTATTTACGCGCGGCCGTCCTTACGGTGAAGAAGTATCCACAGATGTAAAGCTTTTAGCCATGGGGAATTCCAATTTCCAGATTCCCTCGATTAAGACTTCGAAATTCTCTTACCAGAACACCAAAAACGACCAAACCATCATACGTCGATGAAACTTCTACAATAGACGACGTTTCCGACGGATCCTGAGGTGCTGGTCCAGCGCTCATCAAATTCCCACCTAGTCTTGCGGTCCTCAAACTCTCAGACCTGCATCTGAATCTCTCTTGTAATATTTCATATTTCACTCTGTCTTTATTACGTGTGACATCCAACTCTTGTTTCCAGAGGGTCATACATTGGTTATTGTCGGCGTTCTGTTCTCGTCCGCTATAATTTGTCTTCTACCGTTTCAATGCTTGCTCTCCCGAGGGCGTTCCTTTTAGATTAGGTTTAAACTCACAGGTTCTCCTTCCGGGTTGAACGGGTCATTCACCGGCACTACCTCCGCAGCATTTGGTCTAAGCTCGTCGATACAGCGTGTTGGTAGGTGAGCATTGGTGAGCATTAGTCGGAGCGTATATGCATTAATTGTGCGTTGTTGCTCAAAGCTGTCAAGATGTCGACGATTAAAGGCTACCAAGATTTCGGATTGCTTCACTCTTTCAAGTATATCGTTTCCAATTCTCAATTGAGATTCCTTGATCCTCAGCATCCGTTCATTGGTCCCGAATGGACATGATCATGATGATGTAGTGTCTGTCCAAGAAATAACATATTCTCGTTTCATAGTTGTTCGCATACCTAAGCAGCGTTTGAGAATGGATAAACTTGAATGTTATTCGCCATTTTCGTTCATTCTCTTCCCCTTTCGTTCCATCTCTTTTCCAAGCCTGCCAGAGAGTCACGGGGTACTCGGTCCGGTTCCTCGGTGGTGAACCAGATCCCCCGATTTCTGACGCCGCCAGCTTTTGTCAGAAATCGGCAGTGAGCTGGCTGGGGCGCGGTTTGATTCCTTGGGACCGAAGTTTGACAGTACCCTCTGGTAATTTTTGGCTCATTATGTATGATGTCTTTATGTATTTTCTGCCACAGATACTGAGATTCACAATTGGGTGCAGAGTTTTCCTTCTGGAAAACGGCATCGACCATTGCCAACAGTTCTTCACGTATAGCTGTTTCTCCGGCAAATTCATGGAGAAGATTCATAGCCTTGCTCGATGCTGCGCGCAGCTTTGGGTTCGGGGTACATCTTTCTAGAAAATAAGAGTAAGGGTTTCCAGGGCCATAGTATTCTCAGCATAGGCGAGGGGCAGGGCATTGGCGAAGGTCGCTCATTCTGGTGCCACCTGAAGGACGAGGTGATCCTCATGCGTTGTTTATTTCTCCCCTTACCGGCTCGAAACTATGCCCATGTACGGACTACGCCAACGTCTTTGCAATTCTTCATTTCTCCTCTTACACTTCACGTCAGCGCCAATATTACATGTTTGGTTGTTCCATCTAGCATGTGAATGTGGTGGTGGTGGTGGAAACCCGTTTTACTTTATCTGCTCAAAACGTTTTCAAACCCAGATTTTCATCCTATGAGCACAATGCCCACCGAAAAAACAAATTCAAGACCGTCTTTTCGTTTCACCACTACAGGCACATTTACTACGAACCAGGCATTCTCCATCGAGAACTCGTACATTTATCGCACACTTGAAATTCGGAGGGATTGATACTTTACAAAATACAAATATGCCTGCACAGAGGAGTCTGACCCTCTGGCCCCAATGCGACGAACGTCCGGCCTGCAAATTGTCCCAAGCACAATCAAGCCGCACAGCTAAGCCACCTTCCAAACTGTGCAACACAACCTTAGAAGCATCCATACCTAGTCATTGCAGATTTCCTACCACCATTAGGATTCCACCCGATGCGCCCACCGCCCACAGCGTCCTGCGGAAGCTTCCACAGGTACCCGGTCATCGCCTTGGAACATGTGATACATGCAATCAGTCTATCATTCCAAGACCAGACCACACACCCTCCACTACTCAAGCGACCTGCCGGGAATGTATAATCTTAAAAGAACCAACCTGGGGTAAAAGACGCAAATTTTGCCTATGTTGGTTTCTCTTGTTATTGCCTGATGATACACCTACGATGAGGCAAGAGCTGTACTGTCTCTATTGCGTTGCACGACTTTTACCGGGCATGATGATCGATAGGAGTGTCACCACGTCTTACTACTGCACGCACTGTCGTTGTGGTATGGACGAAGCGGAAGTAGCTGGCTTACCGATGCAGATGATACTTTGTCAGGCCTGCGTGGAAGAGAGGAGAGAATCGCTATTGGCTTTGCGAGTGCAGAATGTTACCTTGAAGACTTGTTGGAAATGCCGTTTTGCTATCAACCCAGCAATAATCTCGAGAACTACTACGAGACCAGAAGAGGACGACGGTGGCCTCTGTGTTATATGTATTGATGATCATAAGCATGAGAAAGAGCGCGAGGCACGAGACGAGGCATGCAGAAAAGACATTATGGTTGCGAAACTGGACGCTCCAAGATTAAGCGCCACGCTAAGGATTGTTGGCGGATTCGAATATATTTGTCGAATATGCAAAAACGCGCAAAGAGATGGATCTTTCCGGCCGGATGCGATTTGTGACTCTTGCATCATTCGGTTGTGGCCGCGGACCGATTTTGTCGACATCAATATCCAGCTTTATTACTGCACGAGGTGTAGAGGCGACATGTTTTCGCCGAGCGGGCCGCAACGCTCTCCAGTCCACAGCGTGTGTTACAATTGCGAGCATGCTGAGCGAACTTCAAGAAAGGGATACTCGAAGAGAGAGGTTAGGGTTTGTCTTGTGTACTGTAGCTGGGATATGCCTTCAGTGATGGAGAAAGTACCTAAGCACTGGATATATGCCATGCTTGCTCTATAATGTGGGAAGCGTACGAGCGCGGGAACGTGGAAAAGATTAAGCATGCGGACGATGGAGAATGCGAGGACTCATTTCAAATGAAAGAAAATGTTGAACAGTCGCATACAGATCCTGTAAACCTAAAGCTGTCTCTAATGCACCGCAGAAACGGACCCTTGGTAATTCTTTGGCAAAAGTTGAGACAAGTAATTACCTCAAGGCCACATCGCCTTAGCCCAGGCGGGATCAGGATCAGTAGTACCGATAGGACTAGTCCTCAACTCCCGGTCGCTATCTCTGATTCACTGACTCCAATGGCCGCGAGAAGAATGACAGCACCCCTACCATACTACTACACAACCATGCATGAGATCGCAAGAGCAATTTCTGCGACTGTCTTTACAGACGCCTTCCATTTCCCATGTCCGCCAAGGCATAGCATTGAACAAAAGGTAGCATCCATGGCTGCTTACACAGCTGTGGTTACGGAAGGTCTATTCGGTTGGGCGAACAGCTATAGGACTCTAGGAGCTAGAGATTTCGTGGGTGAGAAACTGGAGTATCGATCCACAACGTAAACAATTCCATCGGAAAACGAAACCACAACCACTACCACAGTGACGCGGAGGGATTTCAATCAGAAGCACGGAGGTAATCAAATTAGCCGCCCTATATAGGCAAGCACACACATGCTAGGTTCCAGGATCATTCACGGTGGCGATCACAGTGGCATGTGGAAAAAAATGGACATGAGACACGGGCGATTGTTCTATATAATCACTATTACGTTGTTTATCCATGATAGAATATTCCCCCCAAGTAGCAGCAGCGTGAGAGGCAGCAACACGGCAAGGAGCCAATAAGATAACTCCATCGTAATTTGTGGCTATACTACATGTTAGAGTTGCTGAACTACTCAGTTGAAACACACCACCGTGAGAACCTCTGCGTTGATCTTGATAGACCAAACAGCAGAAGTCCTCACGTGGTAATGCTCCAGAAGGGCGTGATACATACCTGCTGCCCAAGAAAAGCTACAGACATGAAGTACAAACATCAGTATAAGTTAAAAAGCAGCAAACTTCACCCCTAGATCAAGCTGAAAGTCGTGAACAGGAGCATAGCTCAACGTATACGCTTCCCACCGATTTGAAAGTGAAAGGAATAGAATAGGCCGTCTGCCATATACATCTAAGCAACTAGGACATCCCAGAGCACATCAGTGCTCCGATGATGTCCAGATTGATCACTGCACTGGGAAACATGACTGGTCTCACTTACCGCTTTGGCCGTCAGCCTCCCGCTGAAGAAATAAAAAGAAGAGAGAAGATAGGAGACTTTAGTTGTAAGTATCTCACCGAATGGTCCGAGCACCTTTGAGGTGGAAGTTGCGCCCCAGCAAGACCAACATCGAGGGTTAAGACGATACGGACGCATTGTCTCGAGTACGTAGCTTAGGAGAATACTGGGATAAGGAACAACAAGTGCTCAGAATCAAGTGGTAGACTTTGTTGTTACAGTTGGGAATCATACTAAATCGTGACAAAGTGCAGTAGAACATAATTTAACATGATATCTAAACTCAAAGCGCCAACAGAAATAATACAAAACCTATGCCGCCTGAACAGAATAAATGAAACAAGCAAGATATTCCACACCGATGCTAGAAACGTTGGATCAGACGACAGTGCAAGGATGCGCTTGCCACGCAATGATACCAGCGGAGAACCTCAATGATTCTCCCCCATGTCTCCCATGCTCCTCGCCTTTCTCAGACGAGCTACTCGATCTCCACAAAGCTCTAGCTCTCGACGCTTGACCCCAATGATGCGCTTCTTAATGCCCTCATCATAGTCGATCTCTTTCAACTCGGCCTCCTCGTCAGCCTGACGCTTCTTCAAATTGACCTCGTATCGAATGCGACGCTTCCCGATCTTGTCATCGTGGTCAATCGCCATCTTCTCGACCTCGTTCCTGGGGAACTGAATCATCTCCTCTTGCACGTCAAAGTCCATTGCATCTGGATCTACTACATTGGGATTGTTGAACGACTCGAATGGGAGCTCTACATCAAATGCGGTCTGATCGAGAACAGTAGTGTTCTCTTGTACGGCGGGCGATGCTTCCTCAATGTTTCTATGCCCAAGGTCTGCATTCCCATCGGTCACTTCAGCAGTCCAGAGTGGCGATTCAGGATTGTAAAGCTTAGAACCATGGAAGACCGGTCGTTGGGAGCCTTGCCGTCCTGATGGTGACATCTCGGCAAAGTTGCTGGTCGTTGTCAAAGCGGATGTAACACGAAAAAACATCGATGCCGGTCGTGGAGTTGAAAAGGGAGTCTCTCGAAATGGACCCACAGTTAGGACATGCTCATGTCTATTGCGGGTCTCTGGTGTCGGCACCTGGTGCTCGGTGCGAGTTCGTCTATGCCCCTGTTCGGCTACTTTTGACTGCTTGGGTTTGACCGGACTATCTTGCTCAACAAAGAGACTCATGCTATCGCTGGTCAAGTTGCTGCTGCTTGATGTACGAGCAGGTCGGTGTTGGCCTTTTGGCTGCTTGTCATCAGTAACGGGCGGAAGAGTGGACTTCACGGCGACTCTAGCACAACGTCGACCTCCAGTCGCAATCATAGGGGTGCGATAGAATCCGTAGCTCTCGTCAGGATCGATATCACCAAGTAAGGCAACTGGTGTTCCGAAACTACGTCCTGATTCCTGTCCTGGTTGGACCCTATTGTCTCGCCATACCTTGATCAGATTGCGCTTGCTACGATAGAAAAAGGTGAACGAGATCCATTGCCCGAATGAACGTCCCACAGGTTTGAATCCCTTGATTGCTGTTGGCCTAGTGATTGGAGTATTGAAGTCGGTTGTCCGATAAGCAGAGCGAGGCCTTCTTGAATGTCTCTTTTGATACAATGCGAGGAGTCTCTATGGTCAACTGGCTCCCCGACAACATCGTTGTCTCGTCATTGAAGTCTTTCACCCGACGAACTTCTATGACAATCTTTCCCATCTCTGCAATGGGATCCTCCTCAGCAGTACCGTCGGCATACGGGAGGGACTCGTCAAATTTGAACCCGGAATGGAACCAGCGATAACTATTCAGGGATGTGCGTACTCGGAAGTATGCGCTATTGCCAACGCATGGTTGGCCTTTGTCGAGGAGTTCCTTGGGCGCGAAATGGTTTTGGTAAATAGCCTTATCGTCACCTTTGAGGCGAACCTGAAGTCCACTCGCGCCGTGCCAATCCCATTGTGGTTGCGTCTTGACGACCACATCGAAGGTCTCATTCTTCGCGGCTTGGATGTAACGCTCATAGCTATCATCAGCATCTTTGTGCTCTGGCATGGCAAACTCATTGCAATCTGACTCGGACTGGGGCATTGGTGTGGTCGGCTGCGCACGAATTTCGTATTCTTTGTATGGCGCATTTCGCTGATGGTTGTTGATATAGACTTCGAGGCCGTCCGGGTGAATCATCTTGATTCGCGGTGCTCGCTGTTGAAGTGGTTCAGCCTAAGATTGTGCGTACGGCTTAAGAAGCACACGATGCCTTTACAAGTGGATTTTGTAGCTTGCCGATAACTAGAGCTTTGGATTTCGACAAGGAGGTGCTTGTTAATAGAGATTTGGTTGTTGGTGGAGGTTTGGCTATTGGCAGAGATCTGGTTGTGGTGGGAATCGAGAGGTCGAATGAAGAGCAAAAAGAAAGAAGAGAAAGAGAAAGAGAGGCCTTTTCTATGTTTGTGAGGCTTCGCATGGACACCGTGTTGGTTGAGTGTTGAAATCTGCCGCGAAGGCACCCACTCTTTACCACACAGGGAGCCAAAGTCCCACACAATTTCGCCAGCATTAACATACTAAGAGTCAACACGATAGTGTTCCGCTGTGGCTGTAAGTTTCTCATGACTACTGAGTGAAACTGTACTATAACAGTCTGCCAATTCCGTAAGTATATCATTGCGCTTGGGGGTATATAGATCATGAGGCAATGAGCCCAATACTGTCAAGAGACAATGTGAGGCTGGCAACCAACCATATATGACCGGAAAATTCGATCAAAGCTAGATTATGGACAGCAAGCAGCATATCAAACTGCAAACTATGCCCGGGTGCAAACTTGTCATGAGCTTGATTCCAATAAGCTCTATAATACACCTTCGAACACTGAGAGGGCAAGGCCAGGCAAGCTAGAGAATTGGCGTTTTTTTAAGCCGAAAGTCAGGGTTGGGTGTCCATGACTTCGTCGTCGATTGTCCGTCGTAATTTTATCGCCTAATCTACTTATACCAGTATGTCCAGACGCATATCACCTCTACACACCGGTTGTAATGCACACGACAGCACTAGTACAGTTGACAGTTGTTAGCACTCGTCTTCGTAGTGGTTCTACTACCAGAAAGCCGAAGAAAACTGAAATCACTTAGTTGCTGGGTGTGAGTTACTTAATTTCGAAATAGCGCTCGAGGGGCTCAACTCAATCTTTTTTGACAGGCGCTGCACCTATGCTTGAGTCAGTAAAATAACTTCACCTCAGCTTAACTTGACTTCGGTCCAGCGCTCTTCACAGTTTGAACCATCACTCGAATCCTTGATCGGTACATGAGAGTTCGGTTAGTAGTCGCGAAACCTGGCTGAGGTAATTTGTAAGTAAGTGGACGAACACGCGAATTCCTTTAAGCTCGTCGCGATCACAGGGATCAACCGACAGTATATCATATACATTATATGGAAAAACAGGCGCCAAGATCTTTTTCAGCCATGATCTAATTCGAAGGATCGGATTCCAATCTACACGATCGTTAGAAACCCAAATATCCGGGAATCGCAGCTTATTTCCTCCCCACCTCTTCGCTTATATTCATATGTCTTCTGTATTTGTGCTTGAACCTCAGTTGTTATATATTCGTTTCCCAACCCGTTCTTTTGCCTCTGTATACCTTTGGATTTGCAGACTTTCGTTTCATAACACTCGCTGCAGAATATCGCAAGTATGAAGGCCTCCATCTTTACGCTTCAGTGCTTGCTTCCCCTAGTACTTGCCCAATCGAAAGGCAAGCCTTCTTTCTACACAATCTCGACCAGATCGTGAGTGGCTTTTGCTTGCCATCTTTGAAAAGTGTACGACCAAATGTCAGCTAATAGAATTTGGAGTTAGAAGCGCTAGCACGGCCAACAATCTCTTTCTCCTAAACGATAGGGAAAGAGTCGTGGTTGCTCCTAAAGCCCTCAGCGCGTCTTCCAGGAAGGGTGTATACTCTATATCACCGTACAAAGATACGCTAGGCTTCGTCGCAGCCGACTCCTATCATACTCAACTTGGTCTCCAGATCCGCAAAGGGGACCAGGGTTTCCACAGTCTCATTTTGTTGTTCGAGCCAACGGAGAACTCGATACCAAAGGACACACCAACAGAGTGGAGCGTGTTCCAGATCGGCAATGGTGGCGTGATTACTGTCAAGGATGGTATAGATATCCCAACTAGGAAGTGGATTCTTTACGGTTCGAATGGTGGGGACCGTGTGGTTGGACTTTGGGATGGTATGATGACATTCATGATCGTGGTTTCGAAAATGTACTTATTATTCTTGCAGGTACTACGCCGCAGTCGAAACAGTTCGAGAATATCACTCTCATCGCAACTCCATTTGAGGGGTAGCCCAGTATGCATCGATATCATGCTGGCGAGGGGTTGCAGTAAGACGGACACTGGTAGAACTATCGTACGTATACAGCTAGTCTCTCGAATACCTTCTGGCGCGGAACGAAAGTAGGACCTATGATTTGTCATACATGGAAATCTCCACATCAAAAATTGTTCACCTGGTGCTTTGTCGCAAGGTTCGATGATCCTAAGTGCCCCTACGAACGATCCGAGGTGAATGCACGTAACATGGAGCCTCTTCAGTGAATCGGTCGATCGGCGGATTGGTGGATTAGCGAATCGGGAGGTGAAAAGGAACGCGTAAGAGATAGTTACTCCTTTCGGACCCTCAAAGTACCCAGTAGTAAAAAATTGCTCAAGTGTCAATGCAGACCGATTCCGTTCTGGACAAATTCTGCACCTCTGTTGTTGCAGTCATGTCACCACTCGACACTCGCCTTCTGCCTATAAGTAAGGGCATTGACCACGAAGACTACTCTGTACTTTGATAATTATCCCAAAGACAGTCAATCACGTTTTTGATAAGCTCTTTCTCCTCAATAATTCAAAAAGTCAGACACCATAAAGACGAATGTATTCATCTGTGGTGCTGGTCCAGTCGGTCTACTTTTAGCCTACCAACTCGCCTGCATCGGCCTGTCAACATACATCATTGGTAGGTATCTCCACCCCTGCCGAAGGATGATAATGAAGCAAATGTATCAACGCTCTCGATGATCGATACGATGCAGTCAAAGCTTCCAGTTTCGCGCGTGCGTCGACACTTTACCAGCGTACGCTGGAAATGCTCGATCAGCTTGACCTCCTCGGCGAGATGAACCAGATTGGGCTAAGTGCACAAGATATTGTAGCCTGGAATGACAGAAAAGCAGTCGCTGGCCACGATTGGCATTATATGTTTCACCAACTCGGCGAGACGTATTTCAAATATCTCCTCAACGTGCGTCAAAAGTTCTCCATGGACGTGTTTCGTCGCAGATATGAGCGTATTCATGGCTTGGTGCAAACAGGGTGGTCTTTAGTTGAGATGAAGAACGATTGTGACGAAGACAAGGAATACCCTGTTGAGGGTGTTATTCGTGGCCAAGTTTGTGATGATGTCAAGACGGCGAAGAGGTGAGCACGATACGCTACCACACTAGATCCAGGCTTACTGCTGGCAGCAAGTATATAGTTGGTACCGATGGAGGCCGTTCCAGTGTTCGACAGCTGGTCGGCATCGATTTTGAAACAGATAGAGGTTATAGCTGCGGTTAGATAATTGTGGGGAGAAATATACAAACATCGAAACTTCATTCGTGTCACCAGTACAGCAGACCTCACACAAAGCTACAGTAAGTAACATCAAATCGATACGACCAAACACACACATTGAAAGTAAACTTTCTCTACTTAATTTGACTCATTGAGGGAATGTTATTCAATTTTTATGCGCTCCCAGACAAAATCACTTGGAGTCATTGCCTCTCCCTCCATTAGGCCCTGAATCCAACCCTCTCCTACAAGTCTGTACAATCCGGCTGCAACTCGTCGGAGTATGAAAGGTACTCTTGCCCCTTTTATGATGCAGATTTGGTCGCCTGGTTCTGCATATTTTGGGACCCACCCTAAACGTCCTTCACTGGAGATAGCGAATCGTCGATGATAACCCCATTTAGCAAGAATATCAGCCCCAGACTGGTCCTTGAAGTCACAGATTCTCTTTTCCAGGCTCTCTTTGGCCACTTCTGTTGATTCGGGGTTGTGATTAGACTTCTTAATTCCACTACGGTCTTGAAAAAGGCACCGAACGACTCTACAGTTGAACCCACGGCAGGAAGTGTGTCTTCAGTGAGATCGAAAACCGTGGCCCGATAAAACTTTGTCTCAAGTTCACCAATTTCTTCGCGCTTATGTTTCACATGATTTCATAACATACTTGAAGCGTCTTTCTGTAGTCCCACCGGTTTCTACTCCAAAGCATGTCTTCTTCTTTTCCTAGGTATCTTGCAACAGGCATGTTGACGATTTTATCAACGCGATCGACAAACACGGAGTGTAGCTGTAGATGGTCATTATCTAAAATAATGTAATCGATCATACCAGGGTCGAGATGAGACTCCCCACTAGCTTTGAAATGATCGACGTGCGTGAATGTATAGCCAATACTCTTCAAGTGTGGACCAAGACAGCATGTGGGCAACTTCAGGTCACAACCAGCAAGGGCACAAGAGTAAGATAGGGCTTTGAGATCCTGTAAGTTATTGAGTGCCCATTTCGTGAAAGAAAGATACGTTTCCTCTAAGGACAAGTGATATGTAGGTTCAATGCCGACAGAGTTCACGAGACCCATGACGGCAAAGATCCTATCTTTTGCTTCTTGGCATTATAGTCTTGAAGTGACGTGCATCATTTCGAGTATGTTGAAGTAGGGATCTTGTGGACCGTAATATGACTTTCGAAAGGTCTCTCGTATAAAGGCTTTCCCAGTTGAATTCGGCAAGAAGCTCGATGCTACTGCGTACGAGTTTTTTAGCGTCAGTAGGCCAACAAGACTATCTATTGCTTGAAAGGCCCTTGCAAGCTTGATGAATGGAAATACTGTATTACCCCAAAACAACAATACCTCCTGGGCTAGAGCAAACTCTTGAACCACCCATAAACGATGGAACCAAGATAATTCAAACATCGGCAGGAGATAATTACGGAGCTCTGGTAACATCTTCCTTAGCTCCAATTTAGGGTCACGACTCATTCTGAGTGGCGTTGCTGCGAAATTGTCGTTGTTATAGCATTCCGCGTGGCTCAAGAGAAACTCATGGAGCTTTGAGAATGCGGAAAGCGCCGATGGTGCTTGAATCTGGACATCTTTACCAACCCATATTAGTGTCCTACGAGCTTTCGAGTAAATCGTCCCGATCTCTTTGACCTGTTGATTCCGTTCGACGTTGTCTTGTTGGTTTATGCATATTGCATCCACCCAGAGTATTCGATATTGGTTTCTGTCGTGATCAAAATGGAGGTTCTCAAGAGCAGTATATAGAATTTTAGAGGCTAAATGGGCTTCGTTGTTGACATAGATGGGACGTGGCGAAACTTTGCTACCCCAAGCATATGACAAGGCTTCATACTCGTACTTGAGAGTGTAGATTGCGGATAATCTAATGTGCTGTATTTGGCAGTGGATGTTGCCACTTATTCTCTTCTCGAAATGAAGAAGTCTTATCTCATGTGGGAAGCAGAGAGGTTGAAATTTGTACATCTTGGCCTGCTTTCGCCTTGAGGAATAAAGTTTCCAGAGGCGTTTTGGACTTGTTTCCAGAGTTGTTGAGCTGGGCTACCGATTGTCCGCATTGAAATAGTTGTATGTAGCATCCGGAGGTGCGGTAACAGTCAGTACACCTTGATCTAAGCTACGTTTCTTTGCATACGCGGAATGGTTCTTCCAGCGAAGTCTGTGACAACCAGTCTCTCACTGTCGTCGAAGTGAAGTAGCCTTACGGTAAGTCGGGAGTGCTAACACAAGAAGAGGAAGATATTCGGGAAAGGAGAGTTTTGCACGTTGTCCGATCGAGCATGGGGAAGCAGGAAGGAAATCCCGACTTTACGTAATCTTTCATGGTTGTAAGCCGTGGCGATAAGCACCTGAGGCAGTACAAAATGGAAGATTCGCGCAGGCTCAGCCGCACCGTCACGTGTACTAGCTATGACGCAGTGGATATCGCTATAAAATATGATTGTATTGCTTATGTAAAGTTGCTAATATCTATGTAGAAGATTGAGTAGTTAGAGGGACTAAATTTAGAACCTAGACCAAAATAGAGCCAAATATAAGCAGCCTATAGCACTAAGATTTTGATTACTACTAGGCCTAAGCGAGCTTGATCGAGGATAAGCAAAGTATAATTAGGCCCGATTGTAGTATACGTAGTGGCAGTACAAGCTAAGTGAAGTTGAGCCGACATTAAGCCGAGCAAGATTCGGCTTATGTAAATACGCCAAGATTGGCTAGCCTATCTGGGTGTATGCTTGGGTAGATTTCACCCGAAAATCGCGAAGGACTTCATTTTGGGCCATGTGGTTCTTGCGGGCGACGCCTGTCATACCCACTCGAGCGGAGCCGCACAGGGAATGAATACTGGCATGCATGATGCAGTCAATTTTGGTTGGGCTCGGCGGTCTCATCAAAGCGTGGTGGACACGCCAAGTTTTGCAGACTTATGCTGCTGACCGTAGGGGAGCAGCACAAACTCTCATTGATCTGGACACCGAATATTCGGCTTGCATCAGTGGTCATATGCCAAAAATACATAACGGAAGGGCGTCTGGTGTAGATAAGTTGCTTTTCAAGCTCTTTGAAGGTAACCTACAATTCAATCTCGGTCTTGGGATTGACTTCGCGACCAACATTCTTAACGTCGAAATGCTTACCGGGGGAACCATGACGGGAAAGAGAGGACCAGATTGTTTGCTTCGAGCACCATGATCTCAACTTCCTTTGAGAATATTCCAGTTTGACAAAAATTACCGGCGCATTCCCGATCATAATCTTTGCGAGGCAGCCGCTCGTCACAACCTTTGATATTCGATCTTTACGAGAGGCCATCGACGGATGTGAACTCTTGAACAAACTTCTACAGGCTTCACAACGAATGCTGACTCTCATCCCGGGAAATGCGACGAGCGCGGACATGACTCTTAGCACCAGAGGATTTGGCGATGCTACTATGACGTGATAACTCGGCCCATGAAAAGTACGGCATTTCTATCAATACTAGTGGTATTGTTGTTCTTCACCTAGACGGAATTCTCGGCACGGCAGCAAATTCGCAT
Organism: Tothia fuscella; assembly: GCA_010583015.1. Classification (NCBI taxonomy): domain Eukaryota; kingdom Fungi; phylum Ascomycota; class Dothideomycetes; order Venturiales; family Cylindrosympodiaceae; genus Tothia; species Tothia fuscella. The sequence continues at coordinate 44,836 of MU007056.1, read as the reverse complement.
ACACTGGCGCAGTATTGTCAGCTACGTCGGCTTTCATGGCAGTTTAGATAGGTTATGGAGGAAATGTAACTTTAAGTTCTGAATGAATACGAACTCTATGTCCGATTCTCTGAATGAGTGATGACCAATTCCAAAATGGCTTGAAGTTTTCCAGAGATTCCAGACGTACAGCCCTGCAATAAGTCGATTGAAATGTCATTTCATGCAGCCATTACATTACATTAATGTGACGGTCGATGTCCTCCTCACCGGTATCTCACTTCGCGCTGGACGAAATAAATGCCTGATCCTTCATCAAAACGCCTTGGTAGATGCAACGAACGTAAAACTTGGGGACACAGTCGGTTGTTCAAGCACAAGCGGTGTCGTTACCGGAGCAGCACTTGACGGGCATACGCAGGCGCCATTAGAAATGCTTGTCACGGGAGGCACAGTGCAATGTGCACTTGCAGTCCAAGTGGCAGAAGTGGCCAGCGCTGAGCCGCTCAAGATTTCCGCTTTGACGAGGACCGGGATAATGGCTCCGGTGCTCAAACTGAAAGGTATATGTCCCAGGACTCTCAGAAGCGAGGCGACCTCTCCGGAGTGACTGGTACAGGAGTGATAGGAACCTTTCTCTGACGAGAAGATGTCATCCAAAAGAGCTTTTGAGCGTAGATCCTGCGCAGTGCTCGTCTCTGAAGTGACTCCATTCCACAAATTGTCGAACTCGGAGAAGCCAGATTCGACCTTGAAGCCCGGGTACGTGTTTTGAATGTAGGTTTTATTGCTGCGCCAATTGCAAGTGTGAATGCTCATTCCTTCCCGCAGGTACTCCTTTACAACAGGGACAAATTTCTTTTTCTTTGGCAGATTTAGCCCGGTGAACGTGATGTTTGCCGTAGCGAGGCATCGAGACAAAGGGCTCGTGTAGAACTTGTTTGGTGTAGGGATCCTCTGAACTGAGATAGCATTTGCCCAGAAGTTGTGCGCTTTCTGAGCTTGAGCAATCCCATTAGCAGTCAGCTTAGCGTCGACCCATGATGCAGAGGCATTCCCGTCAAGCTCAGCCCAGTAACAATTCCATGCAGGGGTTCCATAGAAGGTTTCAGCAGCATTGTGCCAACCTTCGCCGTGGCGACCGAGGTAGAGAAGTTTGTATTCGATGTTTTTACTACTTTTGTGGTTCAATTGAGCCAGTTGATACTCGAACTTTTGCCATTGAGTTAATTTATTGACATTGGGGCAGTCCTTGTCGCTGTCATAAGCTTGATTGATTAAACCAAGATTTTGAGTGCTCTGTTCAGCCGTCAGAATTGTGTTATGATGAATCGAAATTCGAAGATACGTACATAATCGAATGTTGTGGTATTTGTGGTATTAAGATCTTGGAGAAAGAACCCTGTTACAGTAGAATACTTAATCTGGCTAGCTGATGCAAGTGAAATGCATAGCCCAAGAAGAAGCAGGTTGTGGCAAAAATTACGCATGTTGATAAAACAGAAGAGCAAGCTGAGGAGTCTCACTTCAGACTGACATGCGGAGCTCAATTATAAACATTTTTTTTTGTTGTTATGGGGTTCGTGAGGGTCTGCTTACCTATGAATGTTTCGGCCAATGAATTCATACACGTGCTTAGTTCTACAGCCAAACCTAAAACTATTCTCACAAACTCGATGAGCTGGTCGTGACAAAGATGACGTCAGGTCCTCTTTACTAGCTGTTCAACCACCAACAAACTGTCTCCATTCGTTGAGAACGGGTGTTCTCCAGACACCATCAAAAACATACCATGTGGTGTGGGATGTGTGGGAAAAATCAGTCATGCAGGCGTAGATTTCGGCATGTCACTCCTCGGGTCTGAGAGATTCTATTTCCCCTATTCTCTGATTGGCGTCGAGTCACGATGAACTACGCGGGACATGCAGATAACAATAGACGCTTCGTATTACTTCAATTAAGCTGCGGCATGAGATAAGGCTCCGACAGCATTACCGAGAGAATTGCTATATATTTGCCCAGCCTTGACACACCGTCAATTGAGATGCTCTAACATCATCGCTGATCAATCTCTAGTACAGCAATTAGAGACAATCACAGCCCGGTCCGCGTATCTATGCACTTCACAAACGTAAGGTCATCAAACTTTTCTAGTTCAACGGGCGTTAGCAGACATCGTTGGACTCTCGAACGAATTGAGTAGAATTCATGATACGACAGAATGCCCATAGACTAATGTAGGTAATTGATGTGCAACAACCGCTGAGAACCCAAGGACGCACCGTTAAAGGCATTATTGCGTTACTGTACCTTGTTGATAGCAAGTCTTCCCCATAATCCTAGGCATTACATTTAAAGTTCCAGCTTAACAACCGAGACAATGGGCGTGTTTTAACAAGCACGCAGAGATACAAGAGGAGGACTACGCATGCAGCGTACGCGTTTAACGAGAGCCCTGGAGATTAGGGCAGAGCAAATTGGTCCTCGTTGAAGTGCCGCGAATCAGGCAGAGCAAATTCGTCCTCGTTGAAATGTCGCGACTGATCGATTTGTGTGCCCGGCGCAATCTTGCCTTTCTTCTCCAACTTACGCATCGCCATTCTCACTTGCAACTTCTCGTCCTCCTTCTTGAATTTCGTTTCCTGCTCCCTCTTTCTACGCTTCACCTTCGCAAGCTCGTCATCTTTCTCGCGTCCAGCTCGAATGAGCTTCTCGTCCTTCTCGCGATCGGATCGAATGAGCTTCTGTCGCTCTTGAAACGCATTGAAAATAAGTCGATCCTTCTCTACTTGGCGGAAAAAGTCTTGTTGATGTTCGTAGAAGTTTTCCTTTCTACGCCAGGCAAGCTGCATAGTAGGATTGGACATGGAGTCATAATTGAAAGGAAGTTCATCTTCTTCACTGTCAGAGTGTGGATGTGAGGGCCGATTGCGCTTACGTCCAGTAGAGCGCGAACTAATTCGAGAAACAGATCGATTTTCTGGGGCTAGAGCTTTCTCAGGTTTAAGCGTTGAGGTTGGCACAGTCTCAACGCCTATTTCTTGCGGAGGTGACGCAACATCATCGCTCTTTGGCTCTTGTGGTGCGGCCGTGGCGCTTTCTGAAGCTTCTATTGAAGTTTCTGTTCCAACAAGAGTCTGGTCGGCGTCTAGTGTACCTTCCCCCGTACGTTTTGCTTCAAGTGTCGCGAAATAATGAGGCCCGGTCATGAATTCGAGAGGAATTGGGGGTCGCTGGGGTGATGGGGGGAAGGTAGGTGGAAGCAAGAGTTCGAAATAGTCATTTGGCGTGGAGTGCGATTTTTGCGGCTTGGGCCCCTTTTCTCCAATGCCTGATTGAACATATGGGGTAAGAGACATTGTTTGAGCATTGTTTGCTGTATCAAGCAATGCATGGGTTTCTTTTGGGGTGTTGGACAATGCATGACAACCGTTGGGCGCGTGAGTTAAATCCTGGGTTTTCTTTGCAGCATCATCAAATGATGGATAAATCGTCTTTTGGTTGTCTCTCTTTTCCACGCGCTCACATGGAGTGACCCCGTTGGCTTCCATGTAAGGACGGTAGAACCCAGTATCTTCAAACGGCTTCCAAGTTCCCACCAGTCCGATTGGAGTAGGTGGGAGATATGGACGTGGGCGATTGGCAGGACCCGGATTTTCGCCCAGCTGTTTCTTGATTTGGGCTGTGATAAGTTAGCTTACCTCCGCAAGATATTGTTCACAGAGCACTGACCATTGGTGCGATAGTGAAAGGTAATTGAATTCCACACACCATTCTCGTGCTGAATGCTTCTGCAGCCTTCGATAGGTACTGGCCTCGAGATGGGTGTGTTTAAATCGATCGGTCTAGGGATAGTCACTTAGTACAAAAGAAGCAGTCACAGTACGAGCAGTGAGACTTACGCAACGCATAGTTTTCTCTTCTTGATACCCTCCTTGGTTGCAGTGCGAGGATAAGAAGTGGACTTTACTCCTTCCCAATTGATTTCCACTACCGCTTCATCCGACTCCTTAACCAGGCGATACTTGAGAACGATTTGCCCGAGCCTCTCAATATTTCCTCCGGCGGTGCGAACAGTTTCCGTACCGTTGGTAGCTATCGCTTGCGTTAGCTTTACCAACCAGCTTTACCAACCATGAAGACAAACAACCAGTGTTTCACTTACCTTCTTGGACCTTGTCGAACTTGAAGCCAGCATGGTACCACTTCTCTTCGCCCTCATCGTCCAAAATGCGGAAATATCCACTATTCCCTTCTACGACTTGAGTTCCAAGCCCATAGTGCTCTTCTGGTTCGTAGTGATCCTGGATAATGCTACCATCATCCGCAATCATGCGTGTCTGCAGCCCTTCCGTCCTATGCCACTCCCAGTCTTCTGTAGTCTGGATGATGATGGAAAATCTATCGCCAGGCGCGACCTCGATAATGGCGGAGTTGGCAGTGCCATCGCGCTCAACGCCGGGCGGGAAGTACTCCTCGTAGGCAACATTGCGGTCTAAGCTGTTGATATAAACGACCAGTCCGGCTTCGGTATGTACCATTTTGTTGGTGGCGTACCAATTTTCCTTTTATGAGTGTTTGTAACCAAAGGATGTTGGGGGTTGGAGTTTGTGATGAGGGAGAAATTCTTAGGTGGAGCAGCTTTTTGAAGTTCGAGAAAGAATTTGTATGTCACGGGAAGTTTATGCCTTAAGCTAGTACATTTTGGTGGTGAGAGTGTTGTGATTTTGGTCAGTCACATTACCAGGACTTCCAAGACTAAATGGTGTTTGTACGTCAATTCCACTATCACCAACACCGCAAAACGAAGGCAAAGGTACTTCACTATAACGGTTTTAATGTGTGAGAGAGGAGCTATCTACACCTAGCACAAATTATGTTCGGATGAGGTTACGTGAGACAACCTCTGGAGAGTGGGAATCGGAGGAGCAATTCGTAGGGCTGCATGAAGTATATATGTTTGAAAAAACTCAGCTTACAACTGTCTTTACTGTATTGCGCGAGTCCTACCAGGATATTAAGCTAGTGCTCTCGCACAAAGAGACTTGCCCATCATAACAAGCTAAAGATGACTATTCCACCAACATGCGCAAAGCACTCTACTAACAATCAGTCTAACATACGGACAACCACTTGCACCAACAACTCAAATGATCTGCCACCAAGGAAGTCATATTTCCAAACGTAAGCAATTGCTTTTCCAACGCTATTATACTTCACTTCTCAGCTTTAACCATAACCCGATGTCACACAAAGGGCATGTATACGTAAAGCCGCTATAACTAGAAGTCAGATCGAGGCGACGGGATCTAAAAGAGCAAAGTAATTTGCATATCAGTAATTGCTCCAATAACTCAAAATCCAGCAAAACCAAACAAATGTGGAAACAAAAAGATCAGTCACAGTGGTCGGACATCTTCCCCAATTGTGCTTACTCTACCACATACTTCGACTGAGCAAGCGAAGCTTAAACCCTCCTTCTCCACCTCAAGGGTTGCGTCTGCCTGTGAGATAAGCAAATTGTATCGACATGAAGCAGATTAACTCCTAAAAACTGGCAGTTACTACACCCAAGACCATGCATTAGACGGGATTGCAGTCAAAAGCGTATACATTCGTGTTATTCTCTGCGCTCATATCTCTGCGGAAGAAAGCGAACGTCCAGTTTTCTCGATAGATCGCCTATTCCCAATTAGGCAATTACTCAAATCGGTTGCACCAAAAATAAATGTAGCTAAATCTCCAAGAAAGGAAGATAGGATTTATTTCGTATTCACCTCTTTAGCATACGATCTAAGAGATGTATAATTACAATAGCAAGAGTCTCAGTTGTCCATTTCCAAAGTCTGCCGCTAAAGAACAATGACCAACGCAGAGAAGAACCCATATAACGTAATGCCTCTTCATTTTTCAACCTAGCAATGATTGCATGGATATTCTCAATTAGAAATGTATTATCAAGACGCTGTGGCAAGTCCAAAGCCTGCGAAAGACATATTTCCAAGAACCATTTCACTAAGAGTGAGACTAAAAGTAAAACATTGTCGGCGTCCTTTTGGATTGTGCTCACATCACTAGCAGCACTTCGATTGATTAAGTCAGACAATGTTTTCCAGCTTCCAAGCCTGTTGATGCGTTACACATCGTTGATCAAGCTTTAACAAACCCGAGACATAGATTTGAGCGACATTATACTGGCCATACAAGTACTCATGATCGAGACAGTTACGCACAAGAAGCCATATGCTCACTTTTCCACGCCAGATTGCTTGCCCCGAATAGGCAATTATGAAGAGTCAAAAGTCTCAGGGGAAAAGAAATAAAAAAAAGTCAAATTAATATTGTTTATAAACGCTTTAGTACACACTAAAATCCAAGATAGCCTACCTCGAGCAAACCCATGCGGCGGCAACGGCAACAAAAACACCAAAGGAGCAGCTGTTACAGGAAAGAAATGCACACTCCCTACAGGCAAAGGCGCATTCACCGATCCCACCAACAAAAAGTCCCTGGCTTGTTGCTTCAATCTCGCACGCACCCTTCTGGACGTTGACTTACCATTTTTGCTCTTATTGTTCTGTGATGGGCTAGGTAGATTAGTTTCAGATTCTGGTTGTGGTAGTGGTGGTCTCTTGAAAGCAGATGGTGGTGGCGCGAACTTGTCAAAGGATCAGAGGGTTGTTGAGGGTGGGTTGTGTGGTTTGTAGGGGTTTGTTTGGGGGCGTAGGACTCGAGTGTCGTTTTCGTGTGGAGTTTGGTGTATGAGAGAGGATCTGCGTTTCCAGAATGATGTTTTAGCTTCCTTTGGTTTTGTCTTCACAGGGGAAGGGAAGGAGGAGTTACTAATGACTGAAGGTGAAGTTGAGGCGACTTGAGTTGTGGAAGGGGAGGATTGGACTCCCTCTGGTGGAGAGGACTTACTTGGAGACTCTTTGGTTTGGATTCCTGCTTCGTTAGATTTGGGTGTGGGTGGTCTCTTGTCCCCTCTCCTAAATGTCTTTCTCTTCACGTTAGTCAAAAACGAAAGGGATGCCATTCAACAAAATCGAATCGAGATAGAAAGAGGTCTTGTGAGGAAAGTTGAACTAACATATTAGTATTCCTTCAGAATATGTCCAACAATGTCTTTCATTTTTCTTTGCTATGATTGTATTTGGAATGATAGCGGATTATGCTTCTGTAGCCAGAGGTAAAGACACTTTACTCGGACAGTGTCTATTCGGGGAGGCGTGAATCGAGCACCAGTGAATAAGGTACTTTTGTATGTGGCATAAAGCCAAGATACTGTGTTCAAAGATCGTTGGTACAGAATATAAAGAAGCCGAAAGAGTGATAATGCTATCGCGGTGCTTCGCAAGGCTGTGTAGATTTTGTGAAGTGGTGTACTACGTTCAAACTGGTGGAAGGAAATTCAAGGAATATCAAGGTCAAAATTGAATGGCCCGAGAAATGTGTAAGTAAAATGCGGGATGGAATTGGATTAATGAATGCATTATCCATCTTACTTACCTCACCGTGAGTAAAGCAGACCCAGTACTCTCAGTAAAGAAGAAAAAGAACGACATGGAGAAACCCGAGCATACTTCAGAAATCCTCCATCTCAAACAACCCCTCCTCCTCCACCCCCTCCTCATCACCATCAATAAACCTACTCGGATTACCAACACCCATCCCATTCACCCCCCCACCAACATACCCATTCCGCAAGCCAACAATCCCGTAAACAACCCAAAGACTACTCATCATCAACGTCTTGGCAGGAGTGGCCGACCCAGGGGTAAAATAACCCCTGTGTTCCCTAAGGGGAACATGATGGGATTTTGGTTCTGCTGCCCATGTGGGACGGAGGCGCGGTTTATTTGCGTTGTCGATGACATCCTCGGACCAAGCTAGTGTCTTTTTGGGTCTGGGGGGATTGTTAGGGTTGCGAAGGATGGGTTTGGGGGTGATTGTTGTGGTGGTGATGAGGGTAGGGGGTGGTTGAGATGGTGATGAAGGGTTTGGGGAAGTAGGGAGGGCAGCAGGGGATTGTCCATACTCCTCTGCGTCCCTTTGTGATTGCCGGCGTGCTTGCTTAGTTCTACGCCTTTTATTTGCACGGTGTTGTCGCTGGGACATGTAAGATGTTGAGAAAGTAGACGTGTCTACGCTTGTCAAATCTGGGATGTGATCATTGAAGCTTTGGGAGCGGGGAATGGGTCGAGGCAGCGGGTGAGCCATGTCTTGAGAAGATGGAGCAGAGACTGGGTTGGGGATAGAAGATGATGTGGCGGAGTCCGCTGAGGATTTGGAGTGTGACATGTCTGCGTCTGGTCTACAGATGCGTGGTTTTGTGTTGTTCGACATGAGTTGGTATTTGGAAGTGTTCCTTGTGTGATTGATCGATCAGAGGAGAAGATATATATTATAAGCGAGTGTTGTCAAGATATAAGTGATATATCGACATATCCTGCGTTCGAGGACGATGCCATTGTTAAAATGCCTTGTTGACTTCACAATGCATTGTCCTGTAGTCTTGCCCAAATTCAAAGTGATTGAACAAAGGACGAGGTAGGATAGAGAGTAGTGATCGTAGTGATAGGAAATAGATGAGACCAGATGGTTCAATGGAGAAAAGAAAATGGATAGCTGAGAATTTGTTGTTGCGAGGGGTATCAAGCTAGCTAAATCAATGCAGGTCGCCAGAATATACATACACAATATCAGTCCCATGCAGCCGACATTAAATCTCTTCTTGCCTCGTTTGTGTCGTATCCGAGTCAAGGGATTTCTCATTGCTCACTCCCGTCACCGCACGCCTCTCCTCTGACTCGGCGTCCTCTCCTCCCTCCTTACATCTTCCTCCTCGTCCTCATCACTACTATCCGCAAACCCCTCCTCCAACTCCCTGCTCAGCCTCCTCCCACTATCATCCCTATCTCCATTCCTACCACTACCCCAACCCCTGCCCCGACTCGCACCCCTCCCATCACCATTCCTAAGGGCATTCATAGCATCCATACTCAAACTCAACCCATCCCTCCTCCTCCCACTACCAATCCCATGCGCATCTGTCACTCCCGCAATATGAACATCATCCCCCTCACTCGTATACCCACCACCGTTAGCACCGTCCCCACCCATCTCCTCCCCAAAACCCTCTTCATCGAAACCATCGCTTGCGGATACGACGGTCTGTTTTCGAGACTTCCAACGTTCTGGTAGGAGAGTATTTATTGTGTCGACTGTGATTGTGAAGATGTTGAATGCGATGTGAAGGGGGCGCTGAAGAGGGCCCCCCCCCGTTGTGGATGCGGATGTGTATGTTGGGAGGGAAGGCGATGAGAGGGGCAGGTACTGGGAGTATTTGTTTCTGTGGCGGCGGTAGAGCGGAAGCAGGAGGAGAGTTATGAGGGCGTAGAGGAGGGCGGCTAGGAGGAAGGGGAGGAGGAGAGACTATGGGAGTTTCATTAGTTGTTCTGCGAACAGATTCAAGAAATCATGTAGTAGATTTTGAGAGTTGTAGTTCATCCCATATGTCTCCGCAATCCTCCACGATCTCCTTCATGAAAGCAAGAAATCATCAACTCACTTTGATGAAGTCGAAGAAGCCAGACATATCCGGCGCACCAGCCTCCCCACCGAGAGTCGTGAGCAATAGTAAACTCAACGGTACCAGCACCAGCGGTACGATGAACGGCGCAAGCCTCCTGACAGGAAACCGTGGTGGTTGTGGTATTGATTCTTCTCCGATGGAGTTATCGTAGGTGGGCGGAAAAGGCGCAGACATGCGAGATTTACTCCCTATTCCGTGGATCGCGCAGTACTAGTGACGATTCCGGAGTACAGGTGCAGACGCAGGAGAAGGAGTCTGGGCAAGCTGAAGTCGCAGGGCTGCAGCTTGAAGAGGGCAATCGTGGTCAGACGCGGGTCATTCTGCACGACTTGGTATTTCCGTGTTGTATCACCGAACGTGTCTAGAGATGGACGAAAGGATGTAAACAATTGAATCTGGATTCTATTGCATCACATTCATAATTTTATAATCTAGTTAATACACGATGGCACGTGAGACGATAATAAGCACCTACCGGGTATTTTGGACTTGTAACAAATTCGGACTCCCGCTATGCAGCAGCGCCAAACGGGGTCCGTGTCCACCCCTGATGAGACCAAAGCATGAACATCCCGCCGACTGAGACAACAAAAGAACAAGAAACTTTCCACTTCTTACGCCCCACCCTCGCTCGATACCCACTAAAGTCTGTTCATCCATACCACTACATGGACAGTCTTAAGAGAAGAATACCACATTATCGCCGGAGACATTGCCACAACAGCGCCGCGGGACCGCCGCTTTCAGGGTCTACGACTCCCTTTGTATTTGAAGGGTTGATGATATCAATTTCTGCGAATTGATTGTATGCGACACGGCATTGTGTTGATTTGAGGAGACATCTACAACCACCGCTGTAATCTTGACCACATCACTAGTGGGGTATTCATGTGGACGTCGCGTGGCGTCTGAGAATTGGGAAGGAAACAAGGAGGAGGAATAATAACAGCATCGCACCTGCCCGTTTGACGACCACGATCACCGCCACGATGGCACCCTCTTCCGATGCCAAATCTCGGCAGAGTTCCGGGGGAAAGGGCATCCTATCCAAGATGTTCAAGCACGGAGACAAGAATTCGAAGGAATATGAAGATTATCCCGGCCCTTACGACGAGTCCTCCTCCTTGCGCCCAACATCACGCCCATCAGCTGGGTCGTTGGCAAACAGCGCACCAAACTCACACTCGTCACGGCATTCACATAAATCGACATATGAAAGACCGCAGTCTGGAGCGGAGAATGCTGAGGGGATTGTAATGAACGCGGGTGTAATAACTTCAATACCATACGATAGTGTATCCGGAGGACCTTCACCTTCGAATGTGGATTACCTACCCAAAAGTAGTGATGGCCGAAAGGCGACACAGAGAGCTGAACCGCTACCTCACCATTTGAATAAAGGAGGCGGTGATTTTCATCAGTATCCCAGCTTTGACATGAGCGCTCCCCCTCCGAAATCCAGCATGGGTCCGCCGAAACCACCGCCACATACTTCGGGCACGACATCGGCTTCGACGGGCAGGTCTGATTTCAATGAGAGGACTAGTTCTATACCGGGGTACAATGGTGGGAGGACGAGCAATGCGAGTACAGTCATGGGATACAATCGCATGCCAGATTATGGATACGATACTCCCAGTAATGGGCGCGCATCCTCCGATCAGGCCAGTGTCCATTCTCAGGAGTCGCGGCAGAGCAATTATACTATGCACAACACGAATCCCTCTCGAACGACATTGACATCCGATCGCGACGGATCTATGTATCAGGGATGGGCTCCTTCACCTTCGACGCAGACCTTGCGATCCGCGCAGGCTTATTCCGTTATGAGCACCAATGGTACGATTTCCACGACTTCCTTCGCGCCAGAAGGTTTTACCCTCCAAAGACCCGTGGACGATCAACTCATAGAAGATGCTTTCCATGCGCTCATGATTAAACGAGGATGGAAGAGCCTACCAGAACAAGCGCGGAGACAAATGGAGGCATATTCAATATCCAAGAAATGGACACTCGTACATCAAGATCGATTGACGGAATGGCAAGGCGAGCAGAAGAGACGGCACCAGAGTCGGTATGGACCAATAGAAGCTGGTGGCAATATTTTTGATCGCGCAAACGAGGAGGGTAGTCCGGAGTGGTATGTCCGCAAAGTCATGGACAATTCCATCACACCCAAGCAATTACAAAGTTTGAGCGTTTCCCTGCGGACACAACCGATTGGATGGGTCAAGGCATTTGTGGAAGCTCAGGGTCAGATTGCACTCACGAATGTGCTTGGAAAAATCAATAGACGACAACAGCGTGGACCTGCACCGGCTTCGGGCGTCCCCAACCAGGAAAAGGATTTTGATCGCGAGTATGATATTGTCAAATGTCTGAAAGCGCTCATGAACAACAAATACGGCGCGGATAATGCTCTCAACTACCCCCAGATTGTTACCGCACTTGCTGGATCACTCATTTCACCTCGACTCAATACACGAAAACTTGTTAGTGAAGTCCTCACCTTCTTATGCCATTGGGCAGATGGGCAAGGTCACAGAAAAGTTCTAGAAGCACTCGATGCCCTCAAGACACAGCAAGGCGAAACGGGACGATTCGACTCCTGGATACGCTGGATAGAGGTCACAATCGATGGCCGTGGCAAGATGGGCAGCCTTGTCGGCGCGAGCGACGACATACGCAGCGGAGGCATCGGCGTTGAAAACCTCCTGATGGAATATGCTGTCGCATCTCTTCTCCTCATCAACATGCTAGTCGATACACCCGACCGAGACTTGCAATTGCGATGTCACCTCCGTGCTCAGCTTACCGCTTGCGGTATCAAACGCATACTCGTCAAGATGGAATCATTTCAGTATGAAGTCATCGATAAGCAAGTTGAGCGGTATAGGACGAATGAAGCTATTGACTATGAGGATTTGCTTGAAAGGGACGCTAGTAGTATGGTTGATAGCGTCGAGAGCGGCGAGGCGAAAGATCTGAATGATCCCGCTCAGATTGCCGAAGCCATTCAATCACGACTGCTCAACACGAAAGCAAATGATTATTTTGTTTCGCTGATGCAGCATCTACTGCTGCTACGGGATAACGACGCCGACGATCGCCTGAGGACTTTCCAACTCATTGATGCTATGATGAGTTATGTAGTCATGGATCGAAGACTACCGGATATGGATCTCAAGCAATCTCTCAACTTCACAGTCCAATCTCTGCTAGACAAGTTATTCACCGATGGCGAAGCCCGACAAGCGTTGGATGATTCCGTGGCAGCGAAGCAAATCGCTGATGCTGCGCTTGCGGAGAGGGACGAGATGAAAGCGCAGGTCGAGTTGGGTGCGGATGGCTTGGTCAACAAGCTCCAGAAGCAGCTCCAAGAACGGGAGGACATGATTGACATCCAATCGCGACAAATCGAAGCATTGAAGTCTGAACTCGCAGAAACGCAACGACTGCGCGCGCAGGAAATGCAAAGAAATGAGCTTGAGACGAGAGAGCTGTATCTCATGCTTAGAGACTTCCAGGAATCCGCCGCTTCTGGCGCAACCAAGAAGGAGGGAATCACCGGTGTTGACCTCTCACAGTCTCAAGGAATTCTAGATAGACAGCGGCTTATGGACAGACTTGAGATGCAGCTTGAACGGGCCAAAACGCGTGCGAAGCTTGAAGGCAAAGTATGGCAACAAGTCACACCGTCTGACAAGTTGCGAGAGCTTCGTGAGCAGATGGATGATGATCTCAACGACGCCGAGGAGGAAATCCGCAAATACGAAGGTTCCTTTGACGCTTACAATCTCGGCTCCGTCGCCGCCTCTCGAAATGGTGTTCGAAGAATACCTCGCAAAGCTGTCGGTAGTGGTGGTGCCACTATCCCAACCGAAAACGAAGAAAGCGACTCAGAGGACGATGGTGTTATCATCGAAAAGGCTGTCATTGTCGATGTAGCCAAACCAACGAAGAAGGGCATGGGTGGGGTCTTTGGAGAACTGGCTGGCAAAATCAAGAGATACGATGGTAGTGATGATGAGAGCGAAGAGGCTGATGGTGTTACTACTGGCACTACACATCCTAGCATCGAGTCCGACTCACCTCGTACTCCTGAGGACGACAAATTTCGACAGCCTGGGGAAGGCAAGAGCTCAGGCGGTAGCACCGAGTCTACTATTCCTGGATTTACTAACAAGGCGCCTCCACCACCACCTATGCCTGGTTTTGGTTCAGATGGCAGTAATGCTCCTATGCCACCTCCAATGCCCGGCTTCTCCAACAAAGCTCCTCCCCCTCCTCCGCCGCCGCCAGGAATGGCAGGATTTGGTGGATCCGCTCCACCCCCTCCGCCGCCCATGCCTGGTGCCAAAGGTCTTCCACCTCCTCCACCTCCACCATTACCTGGCGGAAAACGCGGTCCCGGTTTTCTACCTCGTCCCGGCGACGTCGCATCAGGGCCTCTCGTCCCTTCATTGGGTGTTGCACGCCCCAAGAAAAAGCTCAAGGCACTTCATTGGGAGAAGGTCGATGCGCCGCAATCCACAATCTGGGCGTCCCACGCACCAACTCTCGACGACCGCGAAGAAAAGTACCGCGAACTCTCCCGCCGCGGTATCCTTGACGAAGTCGAAAAGCTCTTCCTCGCCAAGGAAATCAAACAGATCGGCAAGAGTGCAGGCAAAAAATCCGACAAGAAACAAATCATTTCCTCGGATCTCATGAAGAACTGGCAGATTTCGCTGTCGAAATTCTCGTCGAGGTCGGTGGATGAAGTCGTCAAGCTGATCATCCATTGCGACAAGGAAATTTTGGATAATGTTGTCGTGATGGAGTTTTTGACGAGGGAGGATTTGTGTAATATCCCTGATAATACAGCCAAACTTATGGCGCCGTATAGTAAGGATTGGACTGGTCCTGGTGCTGCCTCTACGCCTAGGGAGCAGGATCCCAATGAACTTACCCGAGAAGATCAACTCTATCTGTATACGGCTTTTGAATTACATCACTACTGGAAGGCCCGTATACGGGCGCTGAGTCTGACGAGGACGTATGAACAGGAGTATGATGAGATTTCTGTGAAATTGAGGGAGGTTGTCAAGGTGTCGAATTCGTTGCGGGATTCGGTTTCGCTACTCAATGTCCTGGGATTCATTCTTTTTGTTGGCAACTTTATGAATGATCCCAATAAGCAAGCTACGGGATTCAAAATATCGTCACTTCCCCGTCTGGGTATGGTCAAGGACGCCCAAAACGAAGGCACCTTCGCCGATTTCGTCGAGCGCAACGTCCGCCAAAAATGGCCCGAATGGGATTCCTTCGTCGAGGACATAGGCGGCGTCGTCACGGCCCAGAAACTCAACGTCGATGCCCTCATGCAGGATGCGAAACGCTACATCGACAACATTAAGAATGTCCAGTCCTCACTTGATGCTGGTAATCTCTCCGACAGCAAGAAATTCCACCCCGAAGATCGCGTTTCCGTTGTTGTGCAACGGAGCATGAAAGAGGCGAGGCGGAAAGCCGAACAGATGCAGATTTTCCTCGAGGAGATGACTGTGTCTTTCAAGGAGATTATGATGTTCTTTGGTGAGGATCCGACAGATGAAAATGCGAGGAGGGTTTTCTTTAGGCAGCTTGCTGAGTTTGTGGGGGAGTGGAAGGTATTTTCCCCCCAATCTACATTAACGTTGACTGCCTATGTACTTGCATCACAATACTGATTTGGGGTATCATAGAAATCCCGCGAGAAGAACATGGGCATAGAAGAAAGTCGCCGCCGCAACGAAGCAAACATGAAGCGCAAACTCGCACTCACAGCCAACTCCACCGTCCCAACATCATCCACATTAGGAACCGGCCTCGCCGGCACGGAAACACCACCATCCCCCGGCACAGGCACAGGAGCCATAGACGACCTCCTCGCCAAACTCCGCGCTGCCAAACCCGAAGCACGCGATCAAAGGGATAGGAGACGAAGAGCCAGACTAAAGGACAGACATGCCGATCGTGTAGCTAGTGGGGCGAAAATGCCTGAGCTGGGTGAATTGGTGAAGAGTCCTCCTAGTGATGGTGATTTACTCTCTCCTGTGAAGAGCGATGGTGGTGTTTCTTCTAATGGTACTGGTACTTCTGATGATGGGCCCCTTTCAGCTGGATTAAGCTCTATTAATGATGAAGAGGATGTGGCTGATCAGGCTGAAAGACTACTGCAGGGTCTTGGTGGTGGGGAGGAGAGCGGTGAGGACGGGGTTGGTGCTATCCCTGTGCCCAGAGAGTCGATACGCATGTCCAGACGGAGGAAGGAAACTGGCGAAGATGAACGCTCACGCCGGAGAAGAAGACGGCAACTCGCTGTGTCTGCTTCAGAGGCTAGTCTTGAAGATAGAGGTGCCGGTGTCAATGGCAGGGATTCTACGCAGAGTTTCAGAACTGATGGGAGTGGGCTTGGTGCGGAGAGTATGGAACAGATGGGTGGTGCTGACATAATAGAGAAGAGCAATGGAGACAGGATAGAGGAAGATGAGGGGGATGGTGATACGCCTAGACAACAAGGTGATGGGGCGAAGGGCGTTGTTATTGTCAGTCCGCCCAGCCCGGATGGGACGCCCACGAGGAGAAATGGGGCGGGGTTGATTACGCCGCCGGGGGATTGATTTGTTTGAAATGATTTTGTGGTGGTGAATCGCTTTTCTCTTGTTTTTAGTCGGCAGGTGGCCTCGCCTTTTTGGAAAACACTGTTGTAGGAGTAGGGTTGGGGACTTCAGCCACATGGTTCAAACAGAAGTGTGGGTGTCGGGAGGGAGGTGTATCTTTTATAAATTACGCTTTTTTAATGTTCGGCGTACTTTTCTCTCTCTTTCATTACACTATCTCTGCGCATTGGAGTGGGTGGAATGGTTGTCGATTTGTTGCATGGGGAAGGCATATTGCGTTGTTTGTGGTCCTTTCTGCGTTGATCGTTGTTCTTTAGCGGCAAGTTTTGGAAATGAAGACTTTTTGCTCCTGAGAACCTGAGATTCTCTGTTTCTGTGACCCTGCCAATAAATCTGTTCCTTCAAGGACGAAACAAATACTGATTTCCATTTCGGGTACAAGAACAATCGTGGCAATGTTCTCAACATTGATCTCAGAATGGGCAATGTGACGTGCATGCCTGCATGGAGCGTAATCTACAGATTTTTGCGAAGTGTATAGGGGACATGGGCATTTAGTTGTGGTAAAAGGGCCCGGGGATTTGTGAAACTGCCTAATCGGGAATACGGTGCACGAAAAAATAAACTGCACGCACACCTTCTCCAGTATCAGTGGGAGGAACCATCTGTTGCATTTAGGAGGCTCGGTAATAGGACTATGTCTTCTTTTTTGCGAATCTCGCTACGCTACGTCGGAGTGTTTAATTGTGTCAAGCATGCAGCTATTGCTTCTTTGGAAGTCTCTATAGCTTGATTGAGTTGCTTGCTTCAACTTGGTGGCTTTTCTCCCACCTTAAGCCTTTAGCCATGGAATACTTGAAAGATATACCAGCTGGGAAAGAAGAAACGGCTACAACGTGAAATCAACTTGCACTTTTTGTTGTATATTTGCGGATTTGAGGGTCAAGGTCTGCTGGTACAAGTTTTAAACCGTTGGGTAGATGCTCGCAGTTTGAAACAGTGGATTGTTATATTGCTGCTGACGGAAGATACATATAGAGAAGGAGATATGCTGGATGTTGGTCGCGTAGTTCGTTCCTATTCATTTCTTGCCTATTCCGAAGCTTAATGTGGATGGATCTTTACTCGTAAGACGGTATTCAGATATTGTGTAACAGAATGACTGTTTGTACAGCTCCTTAACAGCAAAAGGTTCGTTTATCGCAGGTAAATCCGATGCACAAGTTGCTCAAATTGCAACGGACATGAAGTGGTAGGCGAGTATAAATCCTGCGTAGAATTGTTCACGGTCTTGTTCTTCCAGAGCGATGGTATGCTGAATATGGACTACGCCATGTACCGTTCCCCAACTCGGCCGAATCTTGATGTATCTAATGTCGATTGGGGGTAATGTTGTCCGAGGTAACAACATACCAACACTGCCCTAGTGCCGAACATAAGCACCAGGTGAGTGTGTAAAGTCTGAATACTCATAGAACAAAAAGGTACTAGCGTAAGGCATCAACTTCCCCTAACACTTCGCTCGCGCTTTCGACTACAACAGGAGTTGCGGCAGTTTCCACAACCTCATAATTCTCAAGCACACATCCCGCAACCTCGCAGTCTTCAAACTCCAACATCAGGAAACGAACCCCCCACAAAGGTTAGAGACGATAGTTTCGTGTGAGTTGAGCCTCTGTAGCGAATAACAGCTAACAATGCGCAGTGGCCCTTGAAGAGATGGCCTTCTAACTCAATACATCCGACACGCCTCAACAACCCGATGTGCCACCACATAAACTTGATTTGCTCAATGTGAACTTTGAGAAGACTCCTGAGCCCGATAGTGGTAGTGGCCCAGCTCAAGCAAACCAGGGTACTGTTACCGTAGCTGCTCCAAAGCAACCAGAACATAGACGTCTCACTCAAGATAACCGTTCCAAGAGGGAGAAGCTTCGCGAACTGAAGGCTAGGAAACTTCATAATGCAGCCCGTCGTGAAGCAGAAAGGGAGGAACGAGAGCGCCAATTACAGGCGGACCTGGAGGAAATTAGACTCCAACTACAGGCGGACTTGAAAGAAATTGAGATCGAGTATGCTTTGGAAGACTTAAATTTGCAAATTTAGGCAGTGCAGGCTGCCTTCGAGGAGAGTGATGGAATGGATATGAGGAATTAGGTGTTAAGTGGAGACGCCTAGTCCGGGTGAATACCTGAACCTTGCTGTCGGTCTGTTTGCTTTGTCGGGAGGATAATTGATACTTTTACTTTGAGCCTTGTGAACTGTGTTAAAGCGGACGGAAAAGATAGGGCCTCGAATGTGCTATGGTTTTGCATGCGACCTCAAATTGTGTTTGTTTTGGGAGGTTGCGCTTCTGGCGAAGCTTTCTAGGTGTACAACACGGTAGATGTTTGTTTTCTCTCAACGTCGAGCTGCCAAACCAGAATTACGAGACTTTCCGCTTGTCAATTAATGGTCACACTTCTGAGCGAATAGGAAACCATTCACCAAACATCATTCAATACCAATATGCTAGAAATCTGCATAACGGTGATTTTAGGATTACTTCACCTGCACGAGCCGCTTGGTATAGATAAGAATGGACGAGGATACCCAGCGGGACTCCTCTGATCGGCAGCAAAAGAAAAAATGGGAACTGTTTTCAGAGTGAGTCGATGAGGTGCTTGAAGTTTGTCACGTTTGCATATTTGAGGAACCTCTCTATGGACGTGTAATTTTTTTCTTCACTTTCAATGACTGCCTGAACCTTTGGCAAAAAGGGCAAGTAGCAATCGCGAGACAGCCAAGCTTTGTTGCGCGGTGCTGAGAATCTACTCGATATCTAACTAACAACTACGTCGTGAAATTCTACAGGCGTGCTGACGATAAGATATGTTGTCTGTGCCTTCCAATGAAAGATACTCAAGCCCGTAGCGTACTCTCACGTCGAGTACATCGTTAGCTCCAAGTTCTGGATTGAGTCCTTAAGAACATAAGGGATTGGATTGGTATCCATTTCGCGCTATTGGATTACTTTTCCCCAAGCACCAATTGAACATATCACGATCGGGAGCTCTCAGTGCATCCAACTCAACTGGATAGCGATTGATCGGCATGAATCACTAATTGGCTTTGTGATCCATTCGGTTGAGGTCACGCAAAGGAGTAATCACGGTGCTCAAGCTCGGGACTACAGTCTCCATGTTCTGCTATGCTTGTGGCTTTTGGCAAGGAGTGTATGATGTGAAAGTCCGAGGACTTTTATGTGGCTTAATTATCGCTGAAGTGGACTTCCTTGTTTCAAACTCTCCGTTTCCAGCAGATGATAACAAACATTGCTATAGAGGCTGTCCATTGTCTCTCCGCGCCAGGACAACTCTATGGTGGATAGATCGCATTTCGCGTAAGGCTTTACACATAGTTGTGTATAAATGCATAAACAAGCCATCCCGAAAGGGAATCGTGGTCTTTCTCACCGTGTTTGTAGCATCATACTGACCATCCGGCCTAGATCATAAACAATGGCCCAGAAGCAAAAGTACTGTGCTACTTGTCTTACTACCGTACCTATCTCGCCTACTCTAGGACTTGAAGATAGCGTCAAGTGTAGACAAATAAAAAGAAATAGTCGAAACAACCAAACCATCTGTTTGCTTTGAACCTCTCACTGATCCTGCATTACTCCAATCACCAACGCCACAGCCTTAACCCTCACATCGTCTCGCTCAATCGCCATCTCGACCAGTCTCCGGTGCACCATTGCCTTGACGTTCTTTGCCGATGCCTGTTGATGCCGTGGGGACTCTGTGAACTTCGTGCGCTCTCTAGCGTTCACGCCGGCGCATTGCTAAATCGAAAGTGAATTGCTCTTCCTGCTGTGCCAAGGTGAGCGCCTCTTCTTCCAGGGCGCGTCGTCGCTGGCGTCGCTCTTCTGCAAGAGCAAAGTAATCTTCTTCATCCCGACGTCTTATTCTAACCCGCTCTTGGTCAAATCTAGCCTTCTCCCGGTCCCAAGTTATGTTCATTGACGCCACCGATATGGTGTCCCAGTTGATCACACGGCCTTGGTGCCTGCGACGGTCGTTTCGTGGAGCGCTGTCATCATTCCCTGGTTCGCCGTCATTGTTGCTGTCCGGCCATTGCCTGGCCAAATTCGTTGGTTCGAGCTCCCTTGACGCCTTGCGCTTGTTTGAGTTGACGGTCATACTCTCTCTCAGTTTGGTATTGAGACTGCTCCCCTGGTCCTGCACGTGTGAATCTTGGTCTTGAGTCGAAAGTTAATGCATGCGGTGCTCCCCCCGCGTATCGTAATTGTTCTTGGTCCCCTGGAATGGCACAGGTCGAGCCATTGCAGCAGAATAAAAGTCACTGGTCGGTTGAAGGTGAGGTGAGGGCATATCTGGAACATGATGCTGAGGCGGACTAGCGCGAGCGTTACGTCCATCGCTAGCCTCCTGATTTGAATAGGTTGGGCTGGTAGTCAAATCCATCAACTTCGTGAATTCTTCCAGTTCCATCATTTGTCCATCGGGAAGATGAGTCCGGTACTGGCTGTCCAAACACCTCGCGAAGGTATGACCAAGAAAATCGATGTGCGACCCGCGAGAAGGTGCGCTAGTCATCACGTTTACGTGGTATAATTGCGCCTGTGACGGTGTTGTACTAAGCATTCGAACACTGTGAGATTCCTGTTCCCTATTTTGATGCGCGAGGGTTGTGGATGGGTGTTTGTATCGGAATTGGAGCACGTGGATCTTGCCTGTTTCCACCCCTATAAATATCGGGTGGGTTTGCAGGATGAACGTTTGATGGTGCAGCATTACTGTCCAGATTAAACACTTGGACCTCCAACTGATTATCCTCCCGAATCATGCTGACTAAAGTGGCGTAGTTAGTAAGGATCACACCCTTTAGTGCACGGCGGGGAAGGTGCATGTAAAAGCTAATTGATGTTGTCAGAGGCCTTGATGATAGACATTGTTAGAGTTAGTGGTGTTTGTTGTTGAAGGAGGTTATGGTTGTGGTTGAATGAAGGTAGAGAAGCTTGACTTCTAAGCCTGCTGATTGTCAGGAGCTTTCATAGTGTTGAGAACCCTTGACATGGTGTCAAAAGCTACCTGCACGTTTTTAGACGAATGTCGTGTTCTGTTAGGTTTGAACACACAGTACCCAGAGCAATCAAAGTCCATGAGCTGTACAATGTTCTGATAAGCGGCGACGAAAGGTACGTGGGATCTTCAACAACCACGGTTTCTAGGTATAACAAGTTTTAGATCAGACTTTCGGACAACGACAGCAAGCTCAAAACCGAAAACGGAAAGCTTCCCCAAATCGCTTCAAAGAAGGGGCTGTTCCGGATCACTGATACGATACACAACTTTCACTCCACTAATCTTACCATTTTTCAGATCATCAAGTCCACCAACGATGCCATCGAGCCCTCCTGGTCGTACCTCATATCGATGTGGTTTAAACTTCTTCTCCTCCAGTAATTTCTGCGCTTTTGCCCATACGATCTTGGAGTGCTCAAAATGCTCTTTGTTGCCCTCAAACTTTCCACCAGCTTTTTCGAATGCTTCGCCAATTGCTGTGGACCCAAAGGTTTGATGCTGATCAACATCATCCCTTGGGAGTTCCGTCCGTAAGATAACGCAATACTGAGGCTTCTCGCCATTTGGCTGTCTCTCGCTTGATAGGGCATCAGCGCAGATTTGTGGCGAAGAATTTTCACCTATAGTATCATACGCGTACAAGAGTTTGTTGTTAGTGTGCTCCCGTATTTTCTTGCCGACGTCCGGAGAAGAGTAATCGAAAGTGAGATCCGCTCCAAGAGATTTCACGTATTCGAAGTTACGCGGCGAACATGTTGTTATGACCTCCAAGCCTGAGCTGTTTAATCAGTTAGATAGCACGCTCGAATGCAAGAAAGGGCAACTGGGTATTCTTACAGTTTGGCCCACTGAATGGCAAGAGCTCCAGTTGCTGTACTCCCACCGTAGATGAGAATTGGAAACTTGTCTTTACTTGGCTCGTCTGGCCATGGAAGATTAAATTCGCGGTAGAGACCTTGGCCGATCGTTGTAATCCCAACTCCAAACGTTGCAGCCTCTTCAAAGCTCATATAATCCGGGATTTTGATTTGCAAGTCTGCTTTTGCAACCAGATATTCCGCATCTGCGCCATCTTCAAATTGAGAAGCATTGGCTCCGAGGACAAACCCCGCAACACGGTCGCCCTTCTTGAAGGGTTTTGTAACCTTGTCCCCAACTTCCTGGACAATTCCAGCGTAGTCACATCCGATGGTTATATTTCGGTCTGATATTTTGATGCTTTTCCAGTCCGTGGGGTTTAGTGCTATTGCAACCGTCTTGACGAGAATGTAGTCTGGTCGAAGTGATGGAATTGGGGCGTCTGACACGATCTCGGCCTTGCCTAGTGATACGACTTTGAGAGCGCGCATCATCATACTCCGATATAACAACGAGATGGCTTCAATGCAGTTTCTTAAGCTTCTCGACAATGTGTTGGGAAGAGGTGATGTTGTGCGCATATTGCGAATGCGGGGGTGCGTCACAAGAGCCGAGTATCCGCGGTGATGCCAAACTTTCCACTGAAAAATTGTATCCTTCAGCGGGCGTCGAGGACGACCTCTTTTCTCACGCCGTGAATTCTAGAAGTTGGTGTGCTTAAAATTGATTAATCTTCCATGGCCTCCTCCAGAGCATTGATGTTGCTATCATTCGAATCTAAACCGCAACATCTGTTTGCGTTGAGCACATCCCTAATCTAAGTGAAATAAATAGCAGCGAGAAAGATGCAGTAGTCTTCATGTCTATGAGGGTTCGGTTTGGGCTCTAGTCAGGTATTGTTTAGCAAGACGTCGGCAACAGGCGCGTATAAGTCAGACCGTGCGCGTACGTCTCTGGCTGGAGGCCATCCAGGGGTGAGCTTGGAAGCCATGAGATATCGGATCCATAATATGACGATCCTACTCCGATGAGAACTTCTAATACGGATTGGTAGGGATGAGTTTAAGGTTACGTGAATTCGATTTGAATACTGTCTCTGGCCTATATTAAGACGCTGCAGGCTCACTGATTGAGACTCTTCTCACCTTGTGCTAAGTACCGGCTGGAAGTTCGCTGGGACTATCGAGATTTATTATGCGACCTTGGGAGGTTATTTGGACAAGTTATAAGTCGACTACTAGTCTTTGCATGAGCTTTAGTGGTGTTGCCCTGGTGTTACATCTACCCTTTGTGAGAATATCTAAGTCGTCAAAAGAAGAATCCCATTCACAAGGACAAGAAGTTGTGATTTGAGCAAGATAAGTCGGCGAGCAATAAAGTCAACGTGGGTACTGCTAGGTTGCATGATCGTCCGCGATACTCTTAATGGATCTGGCTTTCGTGACGAGGAGGTGACAACCATAGCCGGAGCCATAAGCAAAAATAAATCCCTTATAACTCGGAACCCAAGCTTTTCTTTCCTTTGCTTCACCTGTTCAACACTGCGTAGCTGTTGTCAAAACAGGCTTTCCCAAAACAATGAACCACAGAAAATCTGCGTCCACCTTGTTCAATAATGTCCTTTCCAAACCAAGCAGGAATCTATCATCTTACTGCCGAGCATCTCTACAACATCATCGGCCAGGAGATCGTCGGACCAATGATACTAAAAATACAATCGGCAGATACGACCCGAAGAGGCGATTCGGGAGCTCCGAAAGCAGTATCCTGATATGCCAAACCAACAGGCTGTACGCAGTGTCACAGCATATTTGAGAGGTTATCATCCATTTGAGGGCGAACTGTACATGTCTGGAGCTTTGCGAAGGCCGTGATGTGGTGTGAACTTGGTGGAAAGGGAAGGCTTTTTGTATTGCAACCCTTAATGAAACTAGATACTGCTGATATATTGCATTGAAGGCTATTTTGAAGCACTTCGGCATGTGTTAAGGCCTTGCTTGAGATTGAATGTGCAAGTGAAGATCCTAAATTGGAGATATGGGTCGCTGTATCAACGATCTTAGTCCTACCTCTGCACTTCAAACTCCACAGGCGCAGATAACTGTCGATATCGACCAGCAACTCGTATCAATGTGGTGATACTATTTCACAGCCTTGCAATATTTCAATCCGCTAGCACTCAACGAACAACAGAAGGTCCAGGAAACAAAAACTATGGTTAGATTTTGACATTTCGGATCTAAATAACACAGTCCGGAAGGCCTGCGCCGTACATCTGCAATTGCCACAAGTTTTAAAAGTCCCCCTACGATTTCTCCGGCATTGCGACTGCAGGCCCTTTTGCCGGTGGTGATGCCGTTGCCTTTGGCGCGCTTCCTTTTGCCGGTCGTGGTTGGGCTGCTGCTTTTGGAGCTGGACCGGCAACCTCGCCACCCCATTCCCTGATGCCCTTAACCAGTTCATCAGTGATTGTTGCGGCGATTGGCCCCGCGAATGGCCCAGTGATGGCGGATAAGGGAAGATTGCCCTTGATAGCGTTGACCAAGTCATCGGCCGTCGTTTTCGTTTTCTGCAGCTCAGTGACAATTGTCTCCTTTGCGCCGAGGCCTTCCAATGCTGTCTTTTTGGACGAAAGAGTCTTGACTACTTCAGCGACTTTGTCCTGCATCACTCCAACGGGGCCTAGAATATTGAGCAGCTCTGCAATCGACATCCCCGCACTCTTTTTGATTGATGCGGCGCCTTCGGCAATGGCTTTGTCGATAACAGCGAAGCCGGACACAATTTCGTCCACACCGGCTTTGTCAGCGACCTTGTTTACTACCAAAAGTATAGAGTCGATGCCGATGAAAATTTTGTCGAACGAAGCAGCCATTGCTTGCAAGTCTGACGCGATTTGAGAGTCAGCCTGGGTGGCTACTGCCACAGACGCCAGGCCGAAGAGGAGTGTTGATTTGAAAAGCATGATAAAGGAGTGACAATAGATAAAAAGACTTCCAGGGTGTGAGGGAGAACAAGAAACTACACAGCAGGTCGCTTGTGGCCCTCAACGTGTTTTTGTATAATGTCAGCCAGAGAAAACGACTAAAATCGCCCGCCCAGAACAAGTTGTTTGCTCTACGGCCGAACTGCTCCAGTATAATCTTAAGCCATCTCTATGATTTGATTATTTTATATCGCTTTGGCTTCTACTATCTGCATTTGGCCCCGCTTCTTTAAATCTCGTTCTCTTATGGATCCGAACTTAGGGTTTCATTCTTTAATATGTGCAGAGGTGGTCCGTGTTTTGTGCCGTCAAATGATCTCCATTGTGCAGGGATACAAACGCACGACTTCGAAGTAGAGATTAGTTGGGTGGCCTGGGCACCATAAAAACTCTTTTGGGTCAATGATTGACCATCAGCTGGGACTGCAGGAACGGCCCTTACCTGCGGCTCGTGTTCTCCACATCCGAGACCCCGGAACGAGTCGGTAGAAGAGCTCCCTGCAGCGTGCACGTGCCTCCACCTTGCAGCATGAAAACGCACATTCATCTCAACTTTGAAAAATTAATAACTCAACAACCACTGACTCTTTTTATGTGATTTTTGATTCATTTAAACGGTAAAGAAGCGTTCTTTAATCCGCCAAGATAATTAGTGAGACTGTTTATCGCTCTACGATTAGTCGTTGTAAACGAGGCAAATGTATACCTAGGGACTAATACATCGAAAGCAAGTACCTTATATCAACTATACAATAAAAGATGCTTGTAAAGTGCATAAACCAGTGTACTAATTATGGTATACCTCCTACCGTTGAGATTGTTCGAAATATGGCGGGGGAAATATATCAAAAATCGCTAGGGAAAAACTGGTTTCCTCGATTTTTGAAGCGTTGGAGCGATACTTTAGATTCTGGCTTCCTTAGTACTATAGATAAAAATTGTTAGGCTGTTGATAATTATACCGAATATCTGCTTTACTTTAATAAGGTTTTTATTACTAATTTATATTGTAGTAGTTGAATAATGTTCTAATAATTCGAAGGTTGAAATAGTAATTAGTAAATACCGTGTTCTACTACAAAATACCTATAATATAGATGAAAAAGGCTTCCTAATTAGCTTGCTATAGAAATTAAATAGAGTCTTCAATAATAGATTAAAGTAAAGCGGAAAACTAAAGGGGGTAGGCTAGGATAGAAGTCGAGAGTAGATTACGTGTCTTACGACGATTTATTAAGATAGAATATACCTACCGCTAGCGTTAATTTACTAGGCTGTTTCAGGTAACCTACAAGATACCTAGCTTAGTAATTTCGACCTAGAGGACGGCCTAGTATACTTTAGAAGCTCTTAGAGTAGTTGGACGAACAATAAAAAAGGTTATTTGTAGTTAGTTAAAGTATTCGATCGCTATACTAAGAAAAAGGCTGCAAATAGGAAGCAATAGCGACTACTATTTATTAATAGGTATAGTAGTTATATATATATACGATTTCTAACCTACTATATAAATAATAAGATCTTTATTACGGTCTATCTACCTTATTCGACTTACTTGTTGCAACTGCTCGATTTAGTATATTTAGGCTACTCGCTTATTATTATTCGAAACACCTTGATTTATGGATTTAAAGGATAGGGGGTATAGTATAACTTACTAACCGAGAGTTCTATAGCCTTTTTAAAGTAGCTTTACTAGAATCTTTACTATATTAAATATATAGAGCGCCTAGTTGTAATCTAGCCTATACCTATTCGACCTAGTAGTAGTACTTGATAAAATTAAGCCGGAGGAGGATCGGCCTACTACTAGTAACTCTTAGAGCTTAGCGAGTATAGTTTATAGTATATCTAATATACCTAAAGTACGTTAGTTACTTAAACGAGTATATAGATTAGAGCTAACTAGCTCTCAAATTATACTAGTAAATTTTGTAGTAAAAATCGCTAGTAGTAATAGTATTTTAAAGGCTCGTATAGAGGGTAGAAGAGTTTCCTATAGCGTGCACGGACCTATAGCCTACACGCTAAATACGTACTTTTATCTCAACTAGGGTTTCCCACGGTCCGGGGTAATACCGGACGGGTCGGGACGGGCCCGGGACGGAACGGGTCGACGGGACGGGG